>JAZDUH010000112.1:6842500-6847500 GCA_036419115.1 Scarus forsteni
AGATAGATAGATAGATAGATAGATAGATAGATAGATAGATCAGAGATGGGCACTCGAGTTAAAGACTCGTACTCGAGTGGCACTCGAGTCGCATTTTTGGAGACTCCAGCCTTGACTCGTACTCGACCCTGAAAGACTCGGGAATTGACTCGACTCGAGGTCAAAGACTCGTGGACAATCTTAATTTTATGGAGGGTTTTTTGAGTGTGCTGGGAGCGTTTGTCCCTCTCTTACCTCGTCTCGCTTTTCTCCCTCTCCGCGGCCGCTTCCAAACCTCAGAATTTGTGTCATATGGAAGCACCAGACGGGAAGTCATGTGGGAATCCGGAAGTTTCAAAATAAAATACGATTTACAGACTCTCGAATGTAAATTTCCTCAGTTGTTTGTCATTACGTCAAAACCGGAAGGTCAGCAGTCAGTCAGAGGGTCCCAGAGACAGCACGACACCATGGACGAAGAAAAGTGCACCATAGAGGTACAGAAATATATAACACTGCATTCATTACACAAAAAATATTTTCTGCACGGCTATAGGTGGACAGAAGTTGAATAAATCATGAAGCTGTGTGGTTGGGACCAGCAAAGGGTTAGAGAAGCAAAATGAGGTGTTGTTTATTTCTTTTCTCAGTCTATAACATGTTTTATGAGCGTGTGACATCGCTATTCTCGAGAGCCTGTGTCTCTTTGGGGATCAGCCCTCCCCCTACGCTGCGGCTCTGCTCTGCGCCTTCAGTGGGTCTGTCGGGGCAAAACCGGCTATGCTGCTTTCGGGAATTTGAGGTTCTGTCCCACCCACATATCAGTCATCAGTCAGTCAGTCATCAGCCATCAAGGCAAGCACAAACGCTCCCCCGCCAGCTTTGCTACCCTTTATATTGACCTACTGCTACACAAACTTCCAACAGCACGGCTACCACCTCTCACTACTTTATTTATTTTATTGTATTGTTAAATGCCATATAGTTTCTTTTTGGCTGCTCATGGCAAGTTTGTTTTGCATCTGACCATGGCATGCCAAAGCAGAAAATTTTTCAGGAAGATAAAAAACAGGCTGAATAGAAATTTGGATAATATATATATATATATATATATATATATATATATATATATATATATATATATATATATATATATATATATATATATATATATATATATATATATATATATATATATATATATATATATATATATATATATATATATATATATATATATATATATATATATATATATATATATATATATATATATATATATATATATATATATATATATATATATATATATATATATATATATATATATATATATATATATATATATATATATATATATATATATATATATATATATATATATATATATATATATATATATATATATATACACACACACACACACACACATATATAGGCTATATATACATACATGTATATATGTGTGTGTAAAGACTCATGACTCGACTCGGACTCTAGATCAAAGACTCGTGACTCCAAGTCTTGCCCTCAAAGACTCGAGAATTGACTCGACTCGAGGTCAAAGACTCGTGACTGACTCGGACTCTAAATCAGAGACTTCGTGGACATCATATATATATATATATATATATATATATATATATATATATATATATATATATATATATATATATATATATATATATATATATATATATATATATATACATAAATATATATATATATATATATATTTTAATTATGGCATATGCCTACTGTACATATGTTTCTGCTTCAATGGACTTTACATTGATCCCTTTGACTGCAAAGAAAGCGGGGGGGGTACGTTAAAAACTTGAAAGGCGTTCAAGTCAATATTACTAATATTTGATATATTTAAGACTATAATACCCTGTAAGAGATATCCAGTTTCTGATTATTTTTTATAATATTATAACAATAAAAAAAATAATAAAAATGAGTCATTTTCCTTCATTTTTTTCAGTTTTAGTGGTTTTGTGTTTTAAAATGGCCCTTAAAGGGTTAACATTTTTATTCTAAAGGAAACATTTACGAGTTTTGATTAGAGCAGAAATGAATTACAATATTTATTTAAAAAAATCAGGAAAAAATCTTAATCCAAAATGTTTTTACAGCTGTCAGATTTAGTAGCTGTTTACAGCCACTGAGGGACAATGGGGGGAGGTTTCTATTAAATCTGATGCTACATAAAAACTTCAAACGCAACAAAGTCAATGATATTACTAATAATTGATACATTCAAAACTTTAATTCCCTGCAATAGATATCCAGTTTCTGATTATGTTTTATAATAAAAATGAGTCATTTTCCTTCATTTTTTAAAAAAAATAGTGGCTGTCTGTTTTAAATTTTAAATTTAAATTCAGAGCAGCGGGAGCGGGGTTTACCTAGAACTGATGTGGGTTCCATAATAACGCTTCGGTGAACGTCACAGCAGAGCCCAAAAGTCCTTCATAACACTCCCTCCTCAAACATTCTTACATGAAATGCTGTCTCATACCAAGTTTTTCTCCCAATTATCTTCATATGAAGGTGGAGCAGTTTGGTAGAGCTCACTTAATGTTAGTTTTGACCCGTGAAGTCTGCTATTTCCAGGTTCTCTCCCTACTCAGATGTGATTGGCTGCAACTATGCGGCTGCCGCTAGAAAGTTTCTGTGCGGCAGGGCAAAGTCTATAGACATTATATACATATATCATACATTTATAATACGTATTTTATACGTATACGTTATATATTACACATATATGATTTCTATGACAAAATCTGTTCGGGCTGACTCGGGCGCCAACCGCTTCTCTGTCCTACCGCTGCGGTTAAGAGTGTTTCCCATTCACCGCCCGTCACTCATTAAAATGTCTGTCTATTTTCTCCGCAGCCGCTTCCAAACCTCTTAAATTCACTGTCTTTAAGAAAGCACCAGGCAGTAAGTCACCGTGTGGAGTAACCGGAAGTTTCAAAATAAAACACAATGCACAGACTTTTGCACGTAATGTCCCTCAATTAATTGTCATTATGTCAAAACCGGAAGCACAAGCTTCAGGTCACCAGTCGGTCAGAGGGTCCCAGAGACAGCACGACACCATGGACGAAGAAAAGTGAATCGTAGAGGTACAGAAATATATAACACTGCATGCATGACACCATAAATCTTTCTACACGGATATAGACAGATAGAAGTTGAATAATTCATGAAGCTGTGTGGTTGTGACCATCAGAGGGACCTTAGAGAAGCGAAGCAAGGTGTTTATTTCTTTTCTCAGTCTATAACATGTTTTATGAGCGTGTGACATCGCTATTCTCATGAGAGCCTCTGGCTCTCCGGGGATCAGCCCTCCCCCTCCGGATTGAGCGCCGGGTTGGATGGACTCACGGACCAGTCAGAACTGCCACTATTTTGCTGCTTTGCAGCAGATATACTGAATGGATTTTTTTCGTTCTTTTTGGTCTTTATATTGCCTAGATTGGATCATAGGACCATAACGGCCTTATAAACGGTGTTATTAAGATGTACAAAGCTTCCAAATCGTAGACCATAGCTTTAAATGTGTTTTCACTGGGTTTTTTTTCTGAAAACGACTGTGTAATCACAGTGTGTGCACTCAAACTCATCTGCCTGTGGATTTGGTGTTTGGCAGCAGGAGGCTGTAAAGATCTGGCTGCATCATCGGCATTAGGAAAAATTCACTGACTGCAAACGTCAGAGTGCTGTGCTGCTCTTCTGCTGTGTAACCCTACTTTATGTCTTTTCTATGGAGAATTGTCATTGTCTAGATGCTACTGTACCACTTGATCAATAAAATAACTAAGCTATTGAAAAGATACTTGACTCAAAAAACAGCAAGGCCACAAAGCTACTGGAAAGTGTTGTTGAACTACATTTTTTGTACTGCCCATCATTGTAATTATCTATTGCTATGTCATATGATTATCTCCACTTGTTTTATTAACTTTCTATGTGTATTTATGATTTCTTTGTAGATGTGTTATATGATTGTAAATCTCCATGTCAAATGACTGATTTTCACCTGTGATGATGTTTTTTATGACATGTTGTACAATTATATAAAGCATTTAATACAATTGTTTATGGCACAGTTTAACACCTCCGACAAAATGAACATACACTAATAGATTACCTGGTACATGTCGCACATATAGGAGTCATAGGCACGATAGGAGCGATAGGAGCCATCATAGGAGTCATAGTAGCCACCATCATAGCAATAAAACATCACTGCTGCACCAATGGCACACAAGATGGTTGCAATACCCGCAGCTACTGTGGCAATCACGTTGAAAGCGAGAGTGGTGTTCATCTGGAAATAAGAATTTAAATAAAGCGCTTTGACAAGTTGGTAAAAAAGAGCAAACAAAGAAACAGACAACAAATGACACGAATCAAATATCACAACAAACAACAACATGACAGAAAACCCAATAAACAGCACAACTACACATCAAATAGTATAACAACTATCATGTCTACACAACATTAAGCATTAAATAAGACAAAAATGATGACAAATGATACAACAAACACACAAAACAACACTTTAAATAACAGAACAAACAACATGGAAAAAACAACTGGAGATCCACCGATTTACTCTTTCATTCATTTACAAGACCAAACTCTTTATTCATTCTCATGCCTATCACGGCATATCACGGCACCGTGATACCTCTCACCCAGTGTCAGCTGGGAAAAGCTCTAGCCCCCTGCAACCCCAAAGGAGATAAGATGATGGAAGGATGGACGGATGGATGTTGCTTTTTTCTGCGCAACAATAACTTCTTGATGATCTCTTTGAGAGGAAAAGTAACACAGGTATCCACACTAACTTTTTGCATTGGTTACAACGGTGCACCAAAAATATTTTTCAAGGTGCACCAGCACAAAAATTAGGTGCACCCAAATTTTTCAGGGTCACCTTTAATGCCACAAGATCACCATTTTATCACTCTCTCCATAACTTTTATATAATGTAAATGCTT
>JAZDUH010000112.1:6852500-6892500 GCA_036419115.1 Scarus forsteni
AAATTAATAATATTAATAATGATTTGTTTTCCCTGATACATAAAGCTGTTTTACATTTAATTCTTTTTTATTTAATGGGGAAAGAATGACTCTCATGAAGTGTTTCATAGCATTTTCCAATGAATGACAATTATTAGTCATAATGACATTCAAACATCTGATTTAATGTAATCTTACCCCCAAAGCAATCGGATGTACCCGACTGAAGGTGCTTGTCCCTGTGCACAATTGCTGAGGGATGGGGTTACACACAACCACGCCACCCTGTTGAACAGGCACTGATGAAGACATTGTCCAACTGAGACGACTGGAACAGCTGATGGGCTCTGAGGCTGTAGGTCCAGGCGAGCTGAGATGAGCCTCCAACTTAATGTCTCTTGTACACAGCCGAAAAAAGCCAGTGTTAGTGTGCGTGTGTGAGTTTGTGAGAGTGTGGTTGGGGACGTACCGTGCAGGCTGTCATGATAACAAGGAAATGGGGGTGTTGGAGAGAGCAAACTGTCACAGCTCGGGGGATTTACGCAGACAGAAACGGAAGCAACAACACGTAAAAACGCATAAAAAAGCAAATTTGTTAATGCTGGAGTCAACTGAAAACTTATCTTGCAGACTTCAAACATGCACGTCAAAAAAGAAAGAAGAAATAATAATAATAATGATAAATGTTATTTGTATTACACTTTGCACAAAAACAAAAGCAAAAAAAGAACAACTTAAAAAACAAAAGTCAAGATAAAAGGTTTGTTAAGAAAGAGGACCTATAAAAGAAGTTTAGCAAATTTCTTTTTATTTGGAAAGCTGGGTTTTTAGATTTCGTTTAAAAGCATCTGTGGACTGTGGAGCTCTCAAGTGGTCAGTGAGGGCGCTCCACAGCCTCAGGGAAGCAGGAGAAAAGGCCCGATCGCCCATGGTGTGGAGCTTGGTTCTGGGGACTTAAAGAGTGTTTATGGTAGCAGAACGGAGGGTACACAAGGAGGGGAGGGGAGCTCCTGAAGATAAAGGGGAGCATGTCCGTAAATGCAGTGGTGGGTGAGGAGATAGACCTTGAACTCAGTTCAGTCGGAAAGGGAGCCAGTGCAGGGATTTCAGGATGGGGTTGATGTGCACATGCTTGCACACCCCCATCAGGAGCCTGGCAGCGCAGTTCTGGATGTACTGTTGCCTCTGGATGCTCCTGCAAGAGATCCCGATGAGGAGTGCGCTACAGTAGTCCAGCCTGAAGGAGACAAAGGTGTGGAGAAGCTTATCTGCATCTGGAGTGCAGGGTGGAGTTTTGCAATGTTCCCGAGGTGTCTGATGTGGGTGTCAAATGTCAGCTGAGGGTCCATTCTTACACCCAGGTAGGTGACAGATGTGGAGAGAGGCATGTTTTGGACAGAGAAGGTGGTGCTGGTGATGGTGGAGGAGTGGAGCTGATGTGGTGTGCCAACTGGAACGTCTTCTGTTTTAGAGCTGTTCAGCAGTAGACAGCTGAGTTTAATTCTCGCCTCTGACTCCTCCAGGCAGGTGGTCAGTGTGGATGTTGGCAAGGAAGCAGAAGAAGTAGGTGTAGTCCTGAGGTAGAGCTGTGTTAATTGACATGCCAGATGGACAGTTCCATATTGGAAATATTTCATTAATCCATCTGGAGAGGAGCCCTGTGAGAATGTTTTCAGGGACAGAACTTTCAAAAGCAACAGCAGCTTGTGATTGGACAATCCTTTGGCTCATCACACTCATCACAGACCAACTCATATCAAGCAACGCTGCTGTGATGTAGCATATGTAGCTGGTAAACGTTGCGGCTAATAGCTAACTGTTAGCCGCTATGGCTAACGGTTTACGGCTTACAAGCTCAAACAATAATTAATGGCTGTTAGCCGTAGCGGTTAACTGTTGTTAACTTTTGGCTAACTGTTTTTAGCCGCTATGGTTAAGGGCTAACAGCCATTAACCGTTGTTTGCCAGTGTTAGCCATTAGCCGCTACGAGTAACGGCTATTAGCCTATAGCTTAACTACCTTAGGACGATGGGTTCACATTTAATTCCACCATACAGATGTATCATTTAACACTTATATGTGACTGAACCTCGTCAAAGACAATCCCTATGAAGTAAACTTATGAGAAGAGCATATTTCGCCAAGTATAACTGAGTAACTATGATGACCACAGCCTAACCAACAGTGGCTGCCATTATTGTACAACAGGAACTGACTTCACTTCCTGTCAAGTCACTTCCTGTTGTACGTTGTACGTCACACTCGCAGTTCCCGCTGCTCCCGCCTCTCTTCCCTGATTAGGCCAGTAAGCATTTGGCTGAGTGAAACTTTTGGATAATGGAGGCTGGCAAGAAGGAGATGCATGATTTCAGATTCAGGCAGGTCCGTTCTCTGTAAGGCTCGAGTTGTGTGTAATCAGTGCAAAAATGAAAGAGCTAGAAAGGCTCTCTCATGTGAGCTGTGTGGCAGAGCAGGAGGCCTTCTTTAGATCAACATAACAAACAGAGACTGTTAAGCATTTGATGATTATAATATCACACACGGGCACATATGAACACACACTAAATATTTTCTTAACCACAATCACACCACTCAAATATATCAGTGCCTACTCAACAAGGTCATTGTCATTGTATCTACATTGTTTCTTGACTTTTCAGAGTCAAGAAACATAGATCATAGATCTGTATCGAAACTTAATGTGGTTTTTCTCTGGTTTAAACAAGTGGTTTAGTTACGGTGGCAGGTGGCCCTGAAGAGCAAACCACACTGCAAACTGCAAAATCCTAAACACATCAGCAAATAACTAAAGATGACATCAAGTTGAAAAACACAACAGTATAGAAAAAAGCAAGTAGCAAAAAACTTAACTCACAAGCAAATTTAAAAAAAAACAACAGGGAAAAACAATACACAACTGCAAATGACTTGACACAAAACAGCAAATTAAAAAACACTCAGCAAATAAAAAAAACTGCAAATAACTGCATACAACAGGAAATTAAAAAAACAATCATAGAAACGAACACAGCAGATACAAATAAACAATACGATTCATTTTGAGAGATTCCATTTGTATGCTATGCATGTTAAATGGTGGTGGTGGGGGTGGTGGCAGACTTACAGACATTTTGTTTCTTATCTGTATTATTTGTATCTTCTGTAAGTGCATGAGAGTAGGGGGTACATAACTGGAGGTCAAATTTCTGAAAGGGTATGGGCAGTGAAAAGTTTGGGAACCACTTATATACAGGAAAAATAAATACGATGTTAAGTTAGTCTGAAATCTATATTTGAAGCAGTGAACTGAAGCTACCTTGTTATCAAGAAATGTTTCTGTTATTTCTCTTTTATGTCTTTATAAGTTTCACTCTGGTTTATGAATGCACCATCAAAGGCATCTTATTAAAGGGAGAAACCAAGATGATTCCTGACTCGGCATTTATTTAACAGAGCTTGGCCGGCTGTTAATTTATACATTTGTGGGATGAGCAGCGGAGCTGGGTATGCTGGTTGCACCCATGAACAATCTAACAAATTCACTCTGTGAGTGTCAAACATTAGTCTGCATTTGACTTTTGTTTGGTGCTGTTTGGTGGATTTGATGATTGAGGTTTGAAGAAACATGACATACTGAAAATGTGACATTTTATTCCTTTAGCATAAAAATATATATACACATCAACAGAAATACACTGATAAATATACCAATTCATTCACATACACACATACTTAGATAGATACATAAATATATAGATATATGCATGCACATATATATAAATACATTTCTTCATGACTTCTATTCTTTTAAATGCATACAATTGTTTTACACTTTACTTATCACCTCCAGTAAAACAACATGATGCATTATTTTATTCAAAATGCTTTGAATGTCCATCGAGTCTTGATCGGTCTCAATTACATGTTTATGACCGTCATCATTACCCTCAGAGAGCATCACAGTTCACATCCATCCTTGGCATAAATGTACTCAACCTCAAACCCATACTCACACACAAACCTCCATCTGATCCCCTCAAACACCACAGACTTCACTCAAAATGGCACTTTTAAATGTTAGATCTCTTTTAAACAAGACTGCAATGGCACATAGCTGTTTTCAAAGACATTTTATTTGATGAGTATTCCTCTTTTGGGTATCATTCCTTTGTTTTTAGCAGTCCTCCCATTCCATTTCCATGTTTGACCATCTACAGACTACTCAAATACTGTGCCTCTTTTATTAATGAATTTTCTGAATTGTTCTCTTTTATCTATTTTAAGTATGACAGAGTTCTTATTTTAGGTGATTTTGATTTGCATGTTGATAATCAGTCAGACTCTTTTAGCTGAGAATATTTAAGCCTTCATAAGACTATTAATTTTATCCAACATGTAACACAGCCCACCCACAACAGAGGCCATATCAGTATCTTAGATTAAATAATTGCCTATGGCCTATCGGCATTTGTTACCTCTGTTGTAGACGTGGTGGTGTCTGTTGAGGTGTTGGTGGCGTAGTTGGATAGTGCGCTTGGTCAGTGATCAGGTTGCAGGTTCAAGCTCAGCTCCGGGCGACACATGGCGATGTGACCTTGGGCAAGACACTTAACCCCAAGCTACTCCCATTGCTGCATCAGTGGGCAAGGGTGTGAATGTGTTAGAAATACTGATGGATAACTAACATAGAAACTCAGAACCATCAGTGAGGGAATGTGAGAATAAATGGGTGTGAATGGGTAGGTGTGACCTGCAGTGTCAAACCAGCTTTGAGTAGTCAAAAGACTAGAAAATCGCTACATATAAGCTCAAGTCCATTCACCATTTACCATGTATGTGGGTTTGTCTGACCTTTTCTGTGGGTTTTTTAAAATCAATGAATTTAAGCAATGAGAAATCCCAGTGTGTACTATCAGGAGGCGCTATCTTACTGCTGAAGTGGTTGCAGATTTTATCGATATCTTAATTGATAACCCCATATATGTTTTACATTCCTCATGTGACAATATTGCTGGTCATTTTAACAGTAAACTTTGGTCAGCTTTAGAATCTGTGACACCAAATTAAATAATAAAAAAATCAAAAAAACCAAAGCCGCCCTGGAAAAACAATTACACCATCAACCTAAAGAAAAAATGCAGAAAAGCAGAACGGGGGTAAAAAAAAAAAAAAAAAATTCAAATAAATTACATTTTCAATCAATCAATCAATCTTTATTTGTATAGCGCCAGTTCATAACAAGTGTTATCTCAAGACACTTTACAACAGAGCATAAAGCTCTTCATTTTATGGATACACATATTTGCATAGATACATATATACATATAAAATACACATATACATATATATACAAATATATACATCCAACACCCAACATGAATCCAAATAGCCAATCATGAATCCCTCCATCATGGCGGCAAGAAAAAACCTTCTGTTAAGCAGCAGGAAATCTTGAATGTGGATCCCAGTCTCATGATGAACAGCAAATCCACACGATGCTGTGATGGGTGTGAGGGCAGAGGAAGGGAGGTAAGAGGAGACAAGTGGACTAAAGTAAGAACTAAAGTTAGGGACAGGTTCATGAACCATAGACCTGTCGTCTGATTTATTAGAGGTTAGCCTCTTCAGATGCTACATCTCATTTTCAGGAGGGTCCTCATGTCTGAATGGGTGGTGATCATTTTATAGAAGTATAAGCAATGATATAATATTTTCCAACATCATCTTAAGATTTATAACACCACAGTCAAACAAGCAAGAAGAAAACACTTTTCAACATTAATTCATAACAATCAAAACAATTCTCAAGTACTTGAAACAATAGACCAATTGATCAATCCTGTTCTTCAACAAGCTAAGGAATCGGACTTGTCATGTGATGACTTTGCAGTCCACTTCAGCAGTAAAATAGATTTTATCAGATCAAAACTTTTACCTCCTCAGTCTTTGAATTTTAACTCTTGATCCTTTGATTTTAAATGGGGAAAAACTGAAAAGTTTTGTACTGGTTGATGCTGTGACACTTGAATTTTTTTTTGTCAGACAGGCGTATTCCCCTCTGCTTTTAAAAAACATATGAATAACCTCTCCTGAAGAGAAGCAATTTTGATACAGCTGTAGCTGATCATTTTAGACCTGTATCCAATTTGCCATATTTATGTAAAATTTGAGAAAAGAATATTTTAAACCAGTTAAATGATTTGATTCATTTTAGAAATATTCATGAAATTTATCAGTCAGGTTTGATGAAAAATCAGAGTACAGAGACTGCTCTGGTCAAAATTGTTAATGACCTTAGGTCCAATATAGATAATAATTTACCCTCTGTTTTAGTTTTATTGGACCTGAGCGTTACATTTCATAAAGTCGACCACAAAATTCTTTTAAGTAGACTCCATGATTTTATTGGCATCTCTGGGACTGTTTTTAACTGGTTTAAATGTTACCTTAGCAATAGAAAGTTTAATGTGAATCTTTGGGATAACTCATCAAATGTTATGACATTAAGTGTTGTGTTCCCCAAGGTTCAATTTTGGGCCCTACTCTTTTTAATCTGTACATGCTTCCATTAGGAAATGCCATCAGAAGACACAGCATCAATTTTCACAGCTGACAACACTCTGTTGTCAGCTGTGTTTCTGATGACACAGGGACACTTAACTGTATTTTAGATATGAAATCAGGGATGGCAGAGAACATTTTACCGCTCAACCAGGACAAAACTCAGGTGTTAGTCATTGGTTCAGGAGTTAAGAGAGAGAGAGAAACTAGTCAGCAAACTACAAGCATTATCTTTTGATCTGTGTGGGCAGGCCAAAAATTTAGGAGTTTTATTTGAGTCAGAGCTCAGTTTTGAGGAACAAATACGGGACATCACAAAGAAAGCTTTTTATCATTTGAAGAACATTGCCCAAATACAACCGTTTCTCTCTCAAGCCAATGCAGAGACATTAATCTATGCTTTTATTACCTGTAGAACAGATTACCGTAATGCTCTTCTTTCTGGTCTTCTGCAAAAGAAAGTCTCCCATCTTCAGCTTCTGCAGAATTCAGCTGTGCGGATGCTGACGAGGACCAGAAAAAGAGCCCATATTACATCAATTTTTAGGTCTCTGCGTTGGCTATACAGATAGATTTTGATTCTTTTTTCTGGTTTTTAAAGCTCTTAATGGTCTTAGTCCTTCATATTTATCTGATTTGCTTTTACTGTATGAGCCCAGTAGAGCCCTCGAGTCTTGAAGAAGTTCTCTGTTAACAGTTTCCGATTGTAGCAGGATGAGTCCTGCAGGTCTAGTCTGCTGCTTGTTTAGTCTGTAATGCTAGCCTATCGCCACCAGGGGAAGTCTATAAAAGGGAGGTAGAGGCTATTCTGCCCCCTCTTGCTCTCCGTAGATGGACCTTCTCTCCCTTTCTGCTCGCCTCACGTCCCCGCATTCACCGTTTCAGGTATGTTAGCAGCTGGGGTAGTTTTCTGCTTTGACCGTCAGCATGCTTTAGTCAGCATACTCCATTATTGTTCTCCTTTGCTCGTTGCAGTGCTGAACCCCGCGCACCGCGGTAGCACATACACAATGAATGGGTTTGCCGCCGACCGCCTGCGCTTGCCCCGTTTGGTGTGTAGGGGCCTTTATGTGACTGTGCTGTCGATTATTGAAGCGTGCCTCTCCTGTGTTCGTTCCGTGAACGTCTGGGTGGTATGTATGCTAAATGGCGCTCGATTTATTGATAAATGTAACCTCAGCTCTCGCTAATGCACCCTTTTTTTGTATTTGTTGGGCACCTAATGACTAGTGTGAGTGCTCTGTGGGTGGGAGAACCGGAACTTATTGCTGTTTTGCTCCGCTGCTGCCTTACTTCCCTGCTGTTTGCTAGTAGCTATTAGCGCTACACGGCTGTCTGCTACCACTCTGCCGCTATGCATCTGTTCCACTGAATGTCAGCCATCGTGCCTATCTGCCTGCTTGCCTGCCGGCCTGCCTTCTTGCCTGCCTGCTTTCCACGCATCTTGCCTGAGCCCCATTTGTGAGCGAGGCTCTGTCCGGCATGGGCGTCTTAGCTGCTAGGTGGCTAATGCGGCCTGGCCTGCATCCCTGCTCACTCTGTTTACTAGGGATGGAAATCTCCATCCCCAGGACGATACGATATGCACCTCGATATGTAGGCTACAGTACGATACACTAACCATTCACATGAAGCATCTACCAATTCAGGATGATACGATTTATCTTCCTACCACGATGCAATCGGGATGCAATCAGGATGCAATAACGATACAAATCTGTGCAAATTCAACTCAACTTTGTTGTTCCTTCAAGACCACTTCAGAGTGGAGTAGTCCGGATGTGCTTCTTCTTCTTCTCTGGCATCCTTCCCCGGGTGTTGATGTTCAGTGACTAGTGACGCCTAGTGGTGACTGTGAGTAGGTGAATCAGAGTGTGTTGTCGTTCCGCAATAAACAGTCCACTCGTGAGAATTTAACGGCTGAGAGATAATTATGGAAGTGAATTGACTGAAAAGAATAATTTTAAATTTAAAAACTATACATATAATAACATGACATCGGATTTTACCGATGCAAAGCTTTTACAAGGTGATGCATTGTGGTTTCAGCCTAGTTTCTAATCCAATGCACACCACTCCAACCGATGCAATTTACCATAGACCCTTGCATCGATGCACTGATTGCGCATCGGATAAAATGCCCATCCCTTTACCTGCAGAGTGATCCTGCTGTGGCTAGCTAGCGGCTAGCGGGCCTTCTCACAGGCAGTGGAACTTTGCCTGTTACTGCCTTCTCTGCAGCAGTGCTGCCAGGACTGTTTTACTCCCTTTTCTTTATTTTTGATACGATTAGACTTTGGGGGTTATTTACTGTGCCTTGATGATGTGTTTTCTTTTCCTGTTTGAATGTATTCGTTTTGTTTAGATTTACCTATAGTTGGCAGAGTTATTTTGGTTTCTTGTGATTCTTCCATTAGTATTGGTTTCATTCATTTTTGTCATCTTATTTATCTTTTGAATGAGTTATTGAAGTTACTTATTTTGTTCTAGTTATTTAAAGTTCTTTTGGGGCAGCTTTAGCATTTTTCTGTTAAGTCATTCCTCTTTAGTTACCCATTTGCTGTCAGTTATATTGTTTGAGTTACTGGTAAATAAGCTATATTGTTTCCAATATTAATATTGTTTTCTTTCTTTTCTTTTGGCTGAGTCTGGTGGCGGTGTTGGAGATCGGTGGTGGTTCCCCCTTTTTCTGGTTGTGGATTATGGAAGCGTATTGCTGCCAAAACTAAAATGACATTGCAAACATGAAAATGCAATACACTTAATGCATTTTCAATTCAAGATTAAAGGTGCATTATTTGCGTCAAAATGAAAATTAAATGTCAAATATACCATTATCATTTTCATGTTCAAGACTGCAAACTGTGTGACATAATTCAAATTAAAATGAAAAAGGGTGTTTGCATTTTAATTTTCAAGAAATGGTCCAGTCAATGCATGACACAATGGAAATGAAAATGCAAACATGGGCTTCCGGTCTGGCCAGCGAAGTGATGACAGTATAGAGCAACAGGCTCCCGACAAAAAATAAAAAAAGAATGATGCTCGGTTACGACTCGAAATACTGAAGAAACACATAAATATAAACGCAAACAAATCGGGCTATAGACTTAGCCAAGGATGGTAAAGAAAAAAACCTCACAAAGAAAGGATAACAACGACGTGGAAGAAGATCGATCGTCGCTAGCTAGCAACAATTCCCTAGCAGACATGACTGACCCGGAGCACAGCCACAATGCTAACCTGGGAACTATTCTGAGAGAGCTACGTGAGTTTAGAAAGGACACAGGTCAGAAATTGAGCACCATCTGAGAGGACATTAATATGATAAATAAACGAATGGAAGAGGCTGAGGAGCGTATAGATACAGCGGAGACCCGCATTCAAACATCGGAGGAAGTTCTGGCTGAGTTAACTCCAGGTACAAACGGAGGCAAAACTGATAGACTTGGAGGGCCGCTCACGACGGGAGAACGTCAGACTATACAGGGTAGCAGAGGGAGCTGAAGAATGCAAAGGGACAATGACTGCATTTGTGGAAGATCTTCTGATAAATGGCTTGGAGCTCCCGGCTAACACAGCTTTAAACATCGAAAGGGCGCACCGGGCGCTCGCCACGAAACCCCCGCCTGAAGCCCCTCCAAGATCCATAGTGGTCAAATTCGCGAGCTTTAAAATGAAAGAAGAAATCCTCAAGAAAGCTTGGCAAAGAAAGGGAATCGATCTCCAAGGGAAGAAGATACATGTGAACCACGACTACGCACCGGAGGTTCTGAAGAAGCGGAGGGATTACACGGAAGCTAAGGCGGCGCTGAAGGAGAGAAACATCAGATTTCAGACTCCATTCCCGGCCAGGCTGCGGGTGCACTACAAGGAGGGCATGGTGACCTACAGCTCAGCTGAAGCGGCAACGGCAGATATGGCGAAGAGAGGAATACCGGTGACTGTTATGAAAAATCCTGCTTCTCTTTTGGATCAGATAAACCGGCTGACCTGGAGACCCAGCGGAAAGCGAGGAAACTGGGAGGGCACGAGCGCTAGGCATGACGTCAGAGAGAGACTTCAAAGATTCCGACACCAGGACACTTGATAAGTAACGATAATATACTGACAGGACTATATATTATTGTTATACGATCTACAGTCACTTATCTTTTTGTGCTCTGACATTAAGAGGGTGAGGATTTACATAAAAATTGAGGTTTTGTTAAGATTTTACACTTATTAGGTAAAATTATGGCATAAGAATATGTTTCATGTCGGGACTTTTATTAAGACATAACGGACCTGTGTTTCAGCTTTGAAGCTGAAGAAGGCCCTCTCTCACCGTCAGGTGGAAGAGACTTTCCCTCTAAACTCACACTCCATCTGAGGTATGAGGCCAGGAAAAGGGCCTCACCATTGGAAGTCAGAGAGTGTTTCTGTTATAATGTTCTTTGTTTTATGGTAGTTAATGGTAGTTTTGGTGCTACTGTTACTTATGGCACCAGGGGTGCAGGGTGCTTTCTATATCCAGACGTGCAGAGATTAACATACACTAAAATAGTACACAATGCAAGGTTATAGGTCAATTGAGATTGTTACTTTTAATGTAAATGGTTTGGGCAATCCAATCAAGAGAAGTAAAGTTATGGCCAAATTGAAGAGGGAAGAAGTGGAAGTAGCCCTCCTCCAAGAGACGCACTTATCAGATTCAGAGCATGACAAATTTAAGAGATGGGTTTAATCAGTTTTCTTCTTCACATAGACAGGGTTCAAAGAGAGGTGTAGTAATCTTGATGTCTAAGAAATAAAACTTTAAAACCTTATTCTGAAAACCGAGAATAAGGTTTCAAACTCTTTACTTACATAAGAATAAAGGGGGATTGGCTCTTCCTTGCCTAAAAGATTATTATCTATCAGCTCAACTAAGGACCCTTTTTTATTGGTGCGTCTCAGATTACAAAGCAAGATGGAAGGGAATTGAAGAAAATATATCGGGAACGATACCGCTTCAGGCAAGGCTGGGGGATAAAAGATTAATTAAAGATCTAATGGAAAAGGGAAATAAATGGATAAATGTATCTTTGAAAATATGGCTAAACACAATGAGTCAGCATACTCCATTATTGTGGTCCTTTGCTCGTTGCAGTGCTGAACCCCACGCACCGCCGTGCCACGCTTGCGCGGCGGTAGCACATACACAATGAATGGGTTTGCCACCGACCGCCTGCGCTTGCCGCATTTGGTGTGTAGGGGCCTTTATGTGATTGTGCTGTCGATTTTTGAAGATAAAAGATTAATTAAAGATCTAATGGAAAAGGGAAATAAATGGATAAACACAATGACTAGAAATAATAATAAAAGAGGTGAAGATCCTGAATTGGTGCTGTTATGATCTGGACTTTGCCCCAAATAAGATGGATGTAAACTATAGAAAATGGGTGAGCAGTGGTCTTTCCTCATACTGTACCTTTTTTAACCAGTCAGTATTGAAGAGCTTTCAGATGCTGAAAAGGCTTCACGGACTAAACAACAGTGATTTTTTCAGATTTCTTCAGGTACGCCACCACCTAAGTAGCTCTTTGTTGAACAGCCAAAAGGCATTTGATAATGGTTTATTAAAAGTGTTTATTGATGCATATAGATCGGATTCCATGCGGAAGGTCATTTCTAGACTTTATAGAGGACTACAGGAAATAAAAACTACAAATACCCTATATATAAAACAAAATGGGACAGGGAAAGTAACAGTTGCCTCCCAGAAGATACTTGGCTGAAATATTGTGAGTTTCAATGGAAATTATCAAATTCAAACTTGTGGAGATCATTCGGCTGGAAGTGCCTTATTAGGTATTTCATTACACCGGCTCAGTACAGCTACCAGGCAGGCCCCCCCCAGCTGCTGGAGGTTGTGTCGCTCCCAGGAGGTCAACCACTATCACTTGTTTTGGGCTTGCTCAAAGATAAATACTTTTTGGCATAAGATTTATTTGGAACTGGTCACAATATTTGGATCTGAAATTTCATTTAAGTGGGATGAACTTCTTTTTGGACTTGTAAGTTCAGACAGTTTAAGTGTGAAAAATAAACATTTAATTGGAATATTGAGTCTAGCTGCCAGAAAGGCAATTACAAAAAAATGGCTCAACCCAGGCATCCCGTCTGTAGATGAACGGTATGATATAATTTATGAGGTTTTTGTTATGGAAAGAATCACTTACTCATTAAGACTTCAGCAATCTAAATTTGACGACATCTGGAAACCATGGAAGATGTACATTTCCCTGAAACGACCGTCTTTTGTCTAAGGTTTCTTTATTTTATTTAGGTATGTTATTTATTTACTATTGTTATTTATTTTTCTTTCCTTTTCCTTTTCTGATGGTCTGGATGTAGAGACTTACGGCATATTTTTATTTGTTAACGGTAATATTTAAACAGAAAGCACCCCATGTTCTTGTTTGTGTTATTGTATGTTGTTTTGTGTAAAAACAAAAAGTTTTTCTTTTTGGCACCTGGGACAGGCAGCAAATAGATGATGATGTTATGTCTAATTGATATACCAGATGCCTGATGTTGAATGTCTGACTTTGATTGTCAATAAAAATGAAAAAAATAAATAAATAAATAAATAAATAAAAGAGAAGAAATCACGTGATTCTTCCATGACTCAAATCTTCCCCTTTCTATCTGTTTGAAATTCATTTTAACTGGAAATATGTACAAATATATTTGCTAGCTTCATTAGAACAGAAAGATTTCCTTTTTGTTTGTTTTTTTTTTTCTTGAAGAGGGATGAAACTAGCATGTATATACAAACCCAAAACCAGTGAAGTTGGCACGCTGTGTAAATCGTAAATAAAAACTGAATGCAATGATTTTCAAATCCCATTCAACTTATATTCAATTGAATACACTGCAAAAACAAGATACTTAACATTTGAACTAGTAAACTTTATTTTTTTGCAGATATTAGCTCATAGGGATTTGATGCCTGCAACGTGTTTCAAAAAAGCTGGCACAAGTGGCAAAAAAGACTGAGAAAGTTGAGGAATGCTCATCAAACACTTATTTGGAACATCCCACAGGTGAACAGGCTTATTGGGAACAGGTGGGTGCCATGATTGGGTATAAAAGCAGCTTCCCTGAAATGCTCAGTCATTTACAAACAAGGATGGGGCGAGGGTCACCACTTTGTGAACAAATGCGTGAGCAAATTGTCCAACAGTTTAAGAACAACATTTCTCAATGAGCCATTGCAAGGAATTTAGGGATTTCATCATCTACGGTCTGTAATATCATCAAAAGGTTCAGAGAATCTAGAGAAATTACTGCACATAAGCGGCAAGGCTGAAAATCAACATTGACTGCCCGTGACCTTCGATCCCCTGCATCGATACTGCATCAAAAACCGGCATCACTGTGTAAAGGATATCACCACATGGGCTCAGGAACACTTCAGAAAACCACTGTCAGTAACTACAGTTCGTCTACATCTGTAAGTGCAAGTTAAAACTCTACTATGCAAAGCCAAAGCCATTTATCAACAACACCCAGAAATGCCGCCGGCTTCGCTGGGCCCGAGCTCATCTAAGATGGACTGATGCAAAGTGGAAAAGTGTTCTGTGGTCTGATGAGTCCACATTTCAAATTGTTTTTGGAAACTGTGGTCGTCGTGTCCTCCGGATCAAAGAGGAAAAGAACCTTCTGGACTGTTATAGGCGCAAAGTTCAAAAGCCAGCATCTGCGATGGTATGGGGGTGTATTAGTGCCCAAGGCATGGGTAACTTACACATCTGTGAAGGCACCATTAATGCTGAAAGGTACATACAGGTTTTGGAGCAACATATGTTGCCATCCAAGCAATGTCTTTTTCATGGACGCCCCTGCTTATGTCAGCAAGACAATGCCAAGCCACATTCCGCACATGTTACAACAGCGTGTCTTCGTAGTAAAAGAGTGCGGGTACTAGACTGGCCTGCCTGTAGTCCAGACCTGTCCCCCATTGAAAATGTGTGGTGCATTATGAAGAGTAAAATACAACAACGGAGACCCCTGACTGTTGAACAAGTTAAGCTGTACATCAAGCAAGAATGGGAAAGAATTCCACCTGAAAAGCTTCAAAAATTGGTCTCCTCAGTTCCCAAAGGTTTACTGAGTGTTGTTAAAAGGAAAGGTGATGTAACACAGTGGTAAAAATGCCCCTGTGCCAACTTTTTGCAACGTGTTGCTGCCATTAAATTCTAAGTTGATCATTATTTGCAAAAGAAAATAAAGTTTCTCAGTTCCAACATTAAAGGCATATTATGCGACTTTTTGGCCTGTAGGTGTCGCGCTAGAGCGTCTGAGCGAAAATCAAAACAAAGGGGCTGTTCAGTGAATAATGAGAGGCTGTTAGCCACACCTCCTCCACTTCACTGCCCCCCTCCTTCCAAACGTCCTGCAGATCGTCAACAAGAAGAAGAAACATGACTGACCAAAGGATAAAGCTGTTCATGAACACGTCTAACAGAGAGGTAAGTTTACAGAGCACGTCCTGATAAATCCTCTGACTGCTGTGTCTCTGACAAAAGGTTACCTTTTTGTTACGAGCGGCGTTTGCCATCTTTGTTGTTGATTCATAATTCTGCTCGAACAGCTACAGCTAGTTAGCCCACACTTCCGTAAGCTATAACCTGGGTGGTGATACAGAGCGGAGAGCAGACAGAGCTGCAGTCTTTACCTGAGGCTGAAGGCTGCAGAGGCCGCTGAGCGACGGTACACACAGACGGACGAGCTAACTAGCTGCTAATCGCTAATAGCTGCTAATCGCTAATAGCTGCTATCAGTGTTGTTTTCTCTTTGATAGACTGCAAGGATTTGCTTCAGTAATGTTTGTTTGGAGTAAATATGCTCGTTTGTGACCCGCTGTCAGCAGATCTACGTCCACCTACTTTTTGGCTCTAGTGCTAAAGTCAGCTGACAAAGTAAATAACGACAGCATGTCTGAGGTCTGTAATGGTGTAAAGTTAGAAATCTTGACAGTGTTGAATCTTCAGTAATCCACCCGCTCTCTTCTCTTTCCTGGCACACATCAGGCCCTCAGAGAGCGGCTCTGACCAGCTGATGAGGCCGGGAAGTGGGGCGACCAGAGCCGGGGACGGAGCGGCGGAGGAGGAGACCCTCAGTACAGACAGGTAACCACTGTGTTATGAGGACGTCACACTACATACTGTGAGGATATGATAAAACTGTGGTCATAGACGAAAATTATAAGTATTTCATATTTGTACTCAAACGTTTTCATATCCACAGTTACAAATAATAGAAGCAATTTCAATATTTTTGATTTATGAATCTAGTATTGTAAAAGCAAAAAGTATTCTACTCCAAGTAAAAATGTACTCAGAGTATTTGGTATTCTGAATGAATTTTCTGAGTGTGAATAGCATATAAGCCAGCCTGTGAACAGTCAGTAATTTATCACATTCTAATACTTTAGTATATAATGTTCCATAAAAATAACATCATGTAACAAAAAGTGACGTTTTTCTGTTACCTATGAAATTACAGCAGAAAGATGTCAGACTTTTTCTAAACCACAATTTTTTTACAATGCAATGTCTACTTCACTTTCTAAAAAGTAAAATTTGCCCTTGATATTATGTGATTAGTGATAGTGATTTATTATTTCATATCCATAAATGTACTTCACCAAACCATCAGACAGCCTGTGTTGTGTTCATGTTTTCAGGTGCTGCTACATAAGCTGACTGAAGACGTGAGAGCCATCAGCAGCTGCTCTGAGTCCACAGCCCGGCCTGGAGTCTGAAGCAGCAGCAGAGAATTAAGAACAGAGGGCTGCTCAGTAAAATAATGTTTTTAGGAATTACAAGACAAGTGCTGAGAAGTTTTTCACAGTTTGACTACTGGCTAAAAGTGCCTTTTGCTTCATTCCACAATGTTTTATTAGAGAATGTATTTTTATTGTCTTTCCTTATGGTTAATCAGTGCATGCACTGTGAGTGAAACATCAGATAAAGTTATTATCATCATACAGGCTTTGTATCTTTTTTTTAATAAATATAATTTGAGAAGGAAATATACTGATTTTTTTTATTGCTGACCAATGATTTCCATGTTTTGTTTAGCCACTTGCTCCTTTTTCACTATGAAACTATTTTGCCTCTTGTGTCACTCCACACCTTGTGTTTTTAGTACAAGAGCAGAAACGTATGCACTTTGTCAAGAAAAGTAAGTTAAACCTGTATTAATGCACATATATACTTTAATAATTACTTTTGGCTTCAATTTTCTTATTCTAGTACATATGTTTGAAGTACAGAAAGTAACATTTTAGGCTTTTTGAAACACTAGAAAGTAGATCTACAGATATGTATTTATTCTGTGTTATAAAGCCATGGCAGTTGGGCACTTTGTGTGCAGGATATTAATAACAAATAATCAACTAATATGAAAAGTCAGACTCATTTGGAAAAACCTAACTGAAGTGGTTATCAAAATATTGTTGAGAAAAATACTGAACTTATAAGTGTCTGTCTCTGGACTAAAGGCTTAACAAATGGTAAGCCAGCCAAATACAACTACCTGCAGTTTACCCAAGTTATAAATAAACCACAGTATTTCAAAGTGATTTTTGGATGTCTCACAAAATACATAATTCACTGAAATATAATTTTCACTTATTTTTATTTTGATAATCAGCCCTGAGACAATGTGCAACTAAACATGACTGAAAGATAGCAAAAGGTGATACTGAACAACACTGGAAATGCAAACAAACATTTTGTGTGAGAAATGTATGTAGTGATTAAACACGTGCTTTACAGATGGCTGAATGAACTCTGTCGGTGTAAGAAAGAGCACTGTGGTGTTTAGGAGTCACTGTCAGCACAGCATGTAGCCGTCTCTTCTGGCCTTCCTCTTCACAGCCGCTGAACTTCAGGTAAAACTGAGTAGTCGTGTCTAATAAAGAGGACAAAGGGCTTGGACATCAGCTCTTCCACTGTTGTACTTCTGGCAGTGTTGGACCTGTGAACATGGACAGAAAATCTTATTCTTTTGGTGTAATACTACCTGCAACCAAATGATTGTATAACTAGACATTTTCAAAAAACATGCCAATACCTAACTCTAACTTCAACACATTAAGATAAAACTCTTCATTTGTACAGCATGACTTAGTGTGGTGGGAGCCAGTGGTTTTCTCATATTATTCTTTAAAAAAAATTAAATATTTAGATATTATAGTAGATGGCAGATTCACTGATGTATTTTAGTAAATAAGGTCATCACAGAGACATAACACAGCTGCTGTTCCAATATACCACAGAGAAAATCATTCTTACTTCAGACTGTCTGCAGTGGTAAAGTTGCTTCATAAATCACCTCAAAACTACGTTCATATGCAGGTTCATTTAGATAACAGCCCCCAGCTGTGCTGCTTCTGAGACCTGCTACCTTTATGTGACGGACATCTAAACTTTAAACAGTGTCCCAGTGAGATAAATGACCTAAAGTGATCTGGATTCAGTCAGTACAGAACAGCAGACAGGCTGAACGTGTGTTCATGTTCATTTATGTTAGCGTTAGCTGCGTTAGCATGCTGCTGCATCGTTTAGCCGCAGTCTAACGTTAGCACATATTAGCTTTCACGCCGCCCAAAAGACTCGGACAAATGACAAAGGTAAAAAGAGAACAGCATTAACTACACACACAAAGCCTATTCTGTTATTCATGCGCCTGTCTGTGACATGTCACGAACACGCTCACGCTACACAGAAACATATAAAGACACTTACCTGTCCATACGCAGGTCCAGCTCCGCCTGTTTGAGCCTCCTCCTCATGCAGGGCTCTCCATTGTGATGAACTCTCCTCAGTCTTCTATCTTTAGTTATTTCATGTCTGTTTGATATTTTCAGTTGTATTTATTTGTGCCCCTGTATAGCAGAGGCTGTTTGCCGATCAGTCGATAACAATGAGTCTTTGCGTGCCATGGCGCCGCCCCTCCTCTGTGATTGGTCAGCACCCCCCTGGGGGTTTTATCCAGAGGTAGGGGGCGCCAGGGGGCGCTAGAGGGAAGGTTTACGCCCCAATCCGGTCCGGATGATGTTTACATAGAGCTGATATCAACACAGGCAGAAGGGGGAGGGCTTAGCTTTCACTGTGTGGAGCATGGACTGAGAGAGATATTATGATGCAGTCTACTGTGAATCTGATAGGAAAATGTGTGAAATGTCGGATATTATACCTTTAAGTATCTTGTCTTTGCTGTGTATTCAATTGAATTTAAGTTGAAAAGGATTTGCAAATCATTGTATTCCATTTTTATTTACGATTTACACAACGTGCCAACGTCACTGGTTTTGGGTTTGTAGCTTTAATGACTGTGAATTCAAAGCTCTAATGAGTTCTTTCAGTACTGAGGTTGCTGTATATTTTATGAGTAATAAAGAAATGAGTTATTTAATATTGAAAAAAAAAAAAGAAAATGCAAACATGAAAATGAAAATGCAATACTGATTTAACATTTACATTTCAGGATCAAAGGTGCATTATTTGAGTCAAAATGAAAATTAAATGTCAAATATACCATTATCATTTTCATGTTCATCTTCAAGACTGCAAACTGTGACATAATTCAAATTAAAATGAAAAAGAGTGTTTGCAATTTAATTTTCAAGAAATGGTCCAGTATATTCATGACATAATTCAAATTAAAATGCAAACATGAAAATTAAAATGCAATACTGATTTAACATTTACATTTCAGGATCAATGGTGCATTATTTGAGTCAAAATGAAAATTAAATGTCAAATATACCATTATCATTTTCATGTTCAAGACTGCAAACTATGTGACATAATTCAAATTAAAATGAAAAAGGGTGTTTGCATTTTAATTTTCAAGAAATGGTCCAGTATATTCATGACACAATTCAAATGAAAATGCAAACATGAAAATGAAAATGCAATACTGACTTAACATTTACATTTCAGGATCAAAGGTGCATGAAGTGTGACAAAACTCAAATGAAAATTCAAATGACTCCTTGGTTGTACATCATATTCAACACTAGGTGGCAGTGTGTACATACGGCACTGTCATCAATCCAACAAGTAGCCTAACAAAAGAGGAGAAAAGGAAGCGTCAAGTTCTACCGCAAGCGGAAAGAGGACAGGCAGAGAGATGGCAAGTCAGCAGCAAAATCTGGCATACTTGGGCAGAATTAAAAATTCCATTGAGGAATTGGCTCTTTTGGTAGAGCATAATACAATCTCCAAATCAGATGTCCACGACCGGGTGTCAATGCTGATGGAAAACTTGGCAGAATACTCCGCTATCACTGATTCAGAGGTGAACGAGGTAACGGCAGCATCACTTTCTGCAGTTATGGAGCTGGTAGCGGCTCCAGTGGCGGCTGGAGTGGGGCGGCCAGCCATCGATATCCCAGAAGAAGCAGTGGAGAGCTACCTCCTGAGCGGATTAAAAGTTCGGGAGATAGCAGAGCTTTTTGGTGTGAGCGTCAGAACTATTTTCCGAAGGATGCAGAACTCCGGATTAAGGTACTCTGCTTAAACTATTCGAAATGCAAAAACTATTACTTGTGTGCAGGGCTTGACACTCACATCCGCCAACCCGTCAAATGCGGGTGATTTTCAGCAGTGGCGGCTACCACCATCAATCCCATTAGCCGCTTTGGAGGGTTGGATTTTATATATGAGAGGAAACATTATAAGAGATTATAAGAGGGCCAACATTTTTTTGAGGTCACACTGGTGCGTGTGACTTGTTTTTATAGCTGCGCATCATCATTTCTCTGTAATCCTCTGCTGACTAAACTCACCCTCAAGAAGGATCGTGGTCTAAACCAACCAGAGACAGAGGTCTTTGCGTGTCTTTGCCTCTGATTGACTGTGGTACTGTTCACTCTCGCTCAAGTTGTATGTGTACAATTCTCAACTCTGCAGAACAGCGGAGTTCATCCCGCTGCGCGCGTAGCTATAAGACGCACAACTACAAGAGAAAACTCAATTCCGCACTTTCTATGATAATTTATCAGTGTTTAAAGAGACATGTTATCATCTTACTCTGTTTTATATTGTTAGAATTATATACAAGCTAATGCTAGCATTTGTCCAAATATGTCATTTTATGCTAACAGTTATTCAAACATATTATGTTAGGGCAGATCAGTTCAAACATGTTTGTTCAACAGGTCAAATGTTTCATAAATTTTAACAGTACAGTCTCAGTCAGACAGGACTGTGGTTTCAGTTAAGGTCTGGGGGGCCAGTTTCCCCATTTCACATCCTGTAGTTGGTCCTGTGGTTTGCGAAACTGCAAAAACTTTCGTTGAACTCTTGGTTGAACTTCTGCCTCAAGTCTGACCTTTATCCAGATATTATGTTTATTTTCTTGACAGACATACCTTATGAAACCAGACATGATCTTAACACGTGACAAGTTGGTACTTCCCTAATTCTGATGTGTATAAGATCTTGTGTATGCTTGTGTTCAAGGCTCTTTTCTGTACATCCCTGGTGAGGTGCAGCACTGAGCCCTCAGCAGCTGAGTATTTTTTATTATTCTATGTATGGTCTCACATATTGTCAATAAATGGTTGGCTAACCGATCTAATCTGGACTTGTGCCTTCTTCCAAACTGAACATGGACTTCCAACAACTTGGTGACCCCGACATGATTTGGCTGAAAGGCCTGTCCGTATTGAGGACAACGTTCGATGGACTCGGAGGAATTCTGCACAGACAATTAAGAAAGTGGCCACTGAAGGTAAGCAGAAAACCTTTTGATATACAGTATCAGAATTTCTGCAATTGAAAATTCTAAATTCAAAATTGTCTGTGTTTGAATGTCCTACGAGTGAGTATAATAATTTTGACCAAATTTATTCTTTTCTCTCTTCCTATCTCAAAAATGTACAGTATATTTTAATGCAATAAGTAAAATATGTGAGGAGTTGTTGGAAGTCCATGTTCAGTCAGCTAGTCACGTGTTAAGATTATGTCTGGTTTCATAAGGTATGTCTGTCAAGAAAATAAACATAATATCTGGATAAAGGTCAGACTTGAGGCAGAAGTTCAACCAGGAGTTCAACGAAAGTTCTCGCAGTTTCGCAAACCACAGGACCAACTACAGGATGTGAAATGGGGAAACTGGCCCCCCAGACCTTAACTGAAACCACAGTCCTGTCTGACTGAGACTGTACTGTTAAGATTTATGAAACATTTGACCTGTTGAACAAACATGTTTGAACTGATCTGCCCTAACATAATATGTTTGAATAACTGTTAGCATAAAATGACATATTTGGACAAATGCTAGCATTAGTTTGTATATAATTCTAACAATATGCTGTAATAATGTGTGTTTCAATGTAATTCTTCTGTGATACATGGCGAAAACATTTGCTTTCATCTTTTTCAGGTTTATGTCCGAATATAAAGTCAGCACAATCAGAAGTGTCCCCTGTCGCTCTGTGTGGTTTATACTTTAAACTTCATCCTGATCAGTTTGTGGAGACTGTAATGATGATCACTGATCCAGCGGTCCACTGACTCGCGCGCTTTCATTAATCCTCCTTGCTCATGGCAGAAGTTGTAGTTTGGCTCTTTCCTCTCATTCTTTCAAAACAATCTGAAGGCGTTTTCCTGCAGCTTTTGGTGAATAAACCTGAAAGCTTGTCAGTTTTCATACGACACAGTCCTTCGTGTTTATGCGCCGTGGTATGGGTGGCTTAATGAGGACAGGAGGGGTGGCCAAGGTGTGCACAGTACATCCTCTTTAACTTCACTCTCTACTTTAATAATAATGATTAAGTGTAACTGCCTAGATATTATGTTCCAGTGAATTATTTTAGAATTAATGTATAATACATGAATGTGCATCAGCCAGTCTAATAAATTTAAATCAATTTTTAAGTCTCAGATAAAAAGATAAACCACCAAAAACAGACGAGCCTGAGCTGAATACCTAATAATGACCTGCTGCAGCGTTAAACATTTATGAAGTTCTGATCCTAGAGTAAACAGGGGTCATTTACATTTACAAAAGTTTTTAATCTCGTGCTAGTTAAGTAATACATTCCATACTCAGCTTTAATCATATTAAACATAATTATCCAGTAACAAAATTGTGGCTAGTGAAAATGCTGAGTAACTCTGGGAAACCACTAGCTAGTGGGCAAAAAAGTTATTGTCAAGCCCTGCTTGTGTGTATTGCTTAAATGAGTCATTGAACAATGAGATACATTCAGAAATCGTCTTTTTTTTTTTTTTTTTTTGAAGACTCTGGTTTATTTAACACTGAAATGAGGGAAAATAAAAATCTCTCAAAATGGAAATCTGTATGGAACGATGTTGCTCTTTGCTTGCCTGAGCATCGTAGAGAGAAGAGTACCTTTTGCATAATATATATATATCTATACAGTGGGAGGAAAAAGTAAGTACACCCTTTGTAATTTCTTAAGTTTCTGCCTAAATTGGTCATAAAATGTGGTCTGATCTTAACTCAAATCACAAAAGTGAGTAAACAGTGTCTGCTTAAACTAATAACACCAAAACAATGACATGTTATCATATTTTTAATGGCCATAAGATGTAAATGTTCAGAAGACAGGGAGGAATAAGTAAGTACACCCCCCTGGCTAAGGATCCTCCAAGAGCTAATTAGATAAATTTATGAGTCAGGTGCAAGTCAATCTAAAGTCCAGTTACTGAGGTGTGGCGTAAAGCTGCCCTGTCCACTGGAAAACACACCAGTTTAAAGATGTCTCATGATGAGGGGCACCGTCTGATGTGCACCATGCCTCGCTCCAAAGAGCTCTCTGAAGACCTATGATGAAGAATTGTTGATTTGTATAAAGGTGGAAAAGGTTACAAAACCATCTCTAAAAGTCTTGATGTTCACAAATCCAATTAGAAAAATTGTCTACAAATGGAGACAGTTCAGCACTGTTGCTTCTCTTCCAAGGAGTGGTCGCCCTGTAAAGATGACTCCAAGGGCACAGCCCAGGATCCTCAGTGAGAACCCCAGAGTGTCAGGGAAAGACTTACAAAGACTTACAGAAATCACTGGAACATGCCAACATCAGTATTGACACATCTACAACACGCAAAATATTAAACAAAAATGAGGTTCATGAAAGAACGCCACAGAGGAAGTCATTGCTTTCTAAAAAAACATTACTGCACATTTGAAGTTTGCAAAAAAGCATTTAGATGCTTCACAGCACTACTGGGAAAATATTCTGTGGAGTGATGAAACCAAAGTTGAGTTGTTTGGGGGGAACACACAACGTCATGTGTGGAGGAAAAATGGAACAGCACACCATCATCAAAACCTTATTCCCACTGTTAAGTATGGTGGAGGGAGCATCATGGTGTGGAGGAGCTTTGCTGCCTCAGGGCCTGGACAGCTCGCCATCATCAATGGGAAAATGAATTCAAAAGTTTACCAAGATATTTTGCAGAAAAACCTGAGACAATCTGTCAAACAGTTGAAGCTCAAAAGAGACTGGGTGCTGCAACAGGACAACGACCCAAAGCACAGAAGCAAATCAATGGTTTCAGAAGAATAAAATAAATGTTCTAGAGTGGCCTATGCTTTTCTTCGTTGTATGTGTATTGTAGCATTGCTGTTTCTCCGACATCGCCATCTACTGACATGACATGCACACTACAGCATTTCCAGCTGTTCAGGCATCTCCATGTGAATGCAGATTGCTTTGAAACCACAAAGAAAGAACCTTTGTGTTTCAGGAGAGTGTCTCCATTTAAACAGAGCCAAAAGCCTGGATCACACTACAGGATTTAAAAAATCTTATAAGATCCTAAAATGGGGTTGTATCACACACATAAAGAGAATCTTGATAGATCATCTTTTCTTAAATCTTAGCCCTAAACACACGACAGGATTTGAAAATCGTGACCAGTGCGTACTACAGGACTTCATCAAGATGATTGGACTAGAGTGACGCACAACATGATCATACGTTATCTAACCATGTAAACAAAAACACGAAAGATGGAGACTAGTGCGGTGCTGCTGGCTTTGGCCACTATTTGTAGCGAAAAAAGAAAAAAAAAGGACTAGAAGCATCTGGATGAA
Organism: Scarus forsteni; assembly: GCA_036419115.1. Taxonomy (NCBI): domain Eukaryota; kingdom Metazoa; phylum Chordata; class Actinopteri; order Labriformes; family Labridae; genus Scarus; species Scarus forsteni. The sequence goes on from JAZDUH010000112.1 coordinate 6,877,156, forward strand.
GAAGTGGTTTGGGGGGAAACCGACAAATATTGAGTCAAATAAATGCTTAAATAAACAAATCATTATTCCTTTTCACTACTGTTAACTAGCATAGTGCGCTTGTATAGCTGATGTATATATCAATATCACATAAGAGCGAGCGCTGTGGTCCTGTATAACAGCGGCTGATTTTGGTCCCCAACCAGATTTCTTCCCCGATTGTCGGGAGGCCTCAATCTGGGTTAAATTGGGCCGAGAATCCTGTAGTGTGAGGCAAGCTTTAAAGGTGTAGTCAGCGATCTTCTAATCTTCTAATCTAATGCAGTATTTGTCAAATTCACCGTATTTCTCCTCTCCATCCACAAGATGTCCCCACTGACAACATGTTGGAAAAAAAATTCGGTCTCAATACACAGCCTTGGCTCTGAATTTCAGCAGGTAAATACTGTGGCTCGGGCCGAGTTACCAAAACAGAGTACACCCCCCCACATCCAGAGGGCGATCATACTCATGCGCAGATCAGACAGAGGGGGGAGGCGGAGTAGTAGGTTGCGTAGCATGCGCAGTTAGCGTAAGAGAGAGATACAATACGTGCAGTAGCTATGGCTGAAAAACAGTCCGAAAAAAAATAGGTCAGAGAAGTGAAAAGTGAAAAAGAAGAGCTTTGACCATGAAAGAGCGAAGACCCGGGTCAACATTGGTGTTGCTTTCCGACGGTGGAGGGAACTCTGCAAACTGAAAGACCTGAAGTCGGATGCGGATGTCGCCGTCTGTCTGCTGGATAGGTGAGCAACATTAGCTTTGTGGTGATTCACATAACAGTAACAGCCGTCAGGCATTCATCTTATTTTCTAATCTGCCAAAATGTACTGTTGTTGTGATGTTATCAATATTGTTAGTCGAGTTGTCTGACGAGTCAGGGTTACCTTAGCTGCGTTGGTCAGCTACGCAGTTTCTACGGCCGTTTCCATGACGATGAACGTCCATCAGCTTTCTGGAGGCGGGTCTACATTCGAATATCAACAAACCCTCCACTCGTTTTCTCCCACAGTGCTGACTACACCTTTAAAGTGAAATTCCGGGATTGAACAAGTTGGGTCCTATCACAAGGCTTAGGGCAGAAATTACCCCTACAGCAGTGTTCATGTTCTTCAGAAACCCAGGGCGCTAGGACCAAACCCCGCTCCCTGCTCGTCTGCCGGTTTCCTCTGCACTCAGACGGGGCCATATTTTACTTGACCAAAAACACACATAAACGGACTCCCAGCGAAAAAATCTGATATCGGTCTGCATTCACGCTTTATTTAGAGAATTTTCAGCGCGTTACTTTTACATAAAAACACCGCTAAATAAGGCTCTAGTTCTCATAGCTCCGTGAAACGGCCTCCGCTGCTCAGCCACAGCTGCAGCGGAGGCTCTGCAGCGCAGCCACAGCTCTGCAGCGGAGTCCGTTTATTTGTGTTTTTGGTCAAGTAAAATATGGCCCCGTCTGAGTGCAGAGGAAACCGGCAGACGAGCAGGGAGCGGGGTTTGGTCCTAGCGCCCTGGGCTTCTGAAGAACATAAACACTGCTGTAGGGGTAATTTCTGCCCTAAACCTTGTGATAGGACCCCTTGTTCAATCCCGGAATATCACTTTAAGGTGCATGGATCCCAAAGATGCAACAATGCAAAGTAAAAAAATTTAAATATATTGGTGTTGTGAATTTGTCATGATCATAATCATTAATTTACTTATTATTAGCAACATAATGATCATTATTAGCTTATATTATGATCCTATCATTAATATAAGCCACCTTGATTGATAACATTCTCACAAACGACATCTTAAACAATGCAATAAGCGGACTATTACTTAGTGACATCAGTGACCGTTTGCCTGTTTTCATAGTACATGACACCCACTACAAAACTACACAAATTACTGATAAAACTGAATACAGAAGGATGAGATCAGATGAGTCAATAAACCTACTCAGGAATGACTTATTGATGGAGAATTGGGATGTCATATTCAATAGCAATAATGTTAACACTGCATATGAAGATTTTTTAGGAATATTCAAAGAACTCTATGATAAAAATTGTCCCATAAAAAGAAATTAACAGAAAATTAAAACATATAGATCGTCCTTGGATAACAAAAGGGCTACAAAAAGCCTGCAAAAAGAAAAATGCTCTTTATAGAGAGTCCGTTAAGCTGAGAACTACAGAGGCCGACAATAAATATAAAAAATGTAAAAATAAATTAACTAACATAATGAGAACAGCTAAGAGAGAATATTATAATAACATTTTAGAGGACAATAGAAATAATATTAAAAAAATCTTGGCAAAATAATGAACACCGTAATACAACCCCAAAACCAGTGAAGTTGGCACGTTGTGGAACTCGTAAATAAAAACAGAAAACAATGATTTGAAAATCCCTTTCAACCAATATTCAATTGAATACACAGCAAAGACAAGATACTTAACATTCAAACTGGTGAACTTTGTTATTTTTTGCAAATATTAGCTCATTTGGAATTTGATGCCTGCAACATGTTTCAAAAAAGCTGGCACAAGTGGCTAAAAAGACTGAGAAAGTTGAGGAATGCTCATCAAACACCTATTTGGAACATCCCACAGGTGAACAAGCTAATTGGGAACAGGTGGGTGCCATGATTGGGTATAAAGGCAGCTTCCCTGAAATGCTCAGTCATTTACAAACGAGTATGGGGCGAGGGTCACCACTTTGTGAACAAATGCGTGAGCAAATTGTCCAACAGTTTAAGAACAACATTTCTCAACCAGCTATTGCAAGGAATTTAGGGATTTCATCATCTACGGTCCGTAATATCATCAAAAGGTTCAGAGAATCTGGAGAAATTACTGCACATAAGCGGCAAGGCCCAAAACCAGCACTGACTGCTGGTGACCTTCGATCCCTCAGGCGGTACTGCATCAAAAACCGGCATCACTGTGTAAAGGATATCACCACATGGGCTCAGGAACACTTCAGAAAACCACTCTCAGTAACTACAGTTCGTCGCTACATCTGCAAGTGCAAGTTAAAACTCTACTATGCAAAACCAAAGCCATTTATCAACAACACCCAGAAATGCCGCCGGCTTCGCTGGGCCCGAGCTCATCTAAGATGGACTGATGCAAAGTGGAAAAGTGTTCTGTGGTCTGACCAGTCCACGTTTCAAATTGTTTTTGGAAACTGTGTCCTCCGGACCAAAGAGGAAAAGAACCAGCCGGACTGTTATAGGCGCAAAGTTCAAAAGCCAGCATCTGTGATGGTATGGGGGTGTATTAGTGCCCAAGGCATGGGTAACTTACACATCTGTGAAGGCACCATTAATGCTGAAAGGTACATACAGGTTTTGGAGCAACATATGTTGCCATCCAAGCAACGTCTTTTTCATGGACGCCCCTGCCTATTTCAGCAAGACATGCCAAGCCACATTCTGCACGTGTTACAACAGCATGGCTTCGTAGTAAAAGAGTGCGGGTACTAGACTGGCCTGCCTGTAGTCCAGACCTGTCCCCCATTGAAAATGTGTGGTGCATTATGAAGCGTAAAATACAACAATAGAGACCCCGGACTGTTGAACAACTTAAGCTGTACATCAAGCAAGAATGGGAAAGAATTCCACCCAAAAAGCTTCAAAAATTGGTCTCCTCAGTTCCCAAAGGTTTACTAAGTGTTGTTAAAAGGAAAGGCGATGTAACACAGTGGTAAAAATGCCCCTGTGCCAACTTTTTTGCAACGTGTTGCTGCCATTAAATTCTAAGTTGATCATTATTTGCAAAAGAAAATAACGTTTCTCAGTTTGAACATTAAGTATCTTGTCTTTGCAGTGTATTCAATTGAATAGAAGTTGAAAAGGATTTGTAAATCATTATATTCTTTTTTTATTTAAGATTTACACAACGTGCCAACATCACTGGTTTTGGGGTTGTAAAAAATAGTCCTCAACAGGTAAATCATCCTAATTACTTCATGGTAAATAACAAGGAAAACCATGACTTGGCTGAAGTAGTTGACAGTTTTAACGAATTCTTTGTAAATGTGGGACCGGAATTGGCGAAAACAATTATGGACCTTATTTTAAAACGTAAAAACAAGAAATCTACTGACTACGATGACATCGATATGTTTGTTCTGAAAAGGGTGACTGATGGGATTGTTAAACCACTGACATACATTTGTAATCTATAATTTCAGACTGGTACATTTCCGGACAGAATGAAACTTGCAAAGGTCATACCTCTGTACAAATCTGGGGACAAACACCACTTCACCAAATATAGACCTGTTTCACTACTCCCTCAATTCTCCAAAACCTTAGAAAAACTTTTCGATAATCGACTGGACAAATTCATAAATAAACATAAATTACTCACAGAGAGTCAATATGGGTTCAGGTCAAATCGCTCCACATCACTGGCACTAACAGAATCCCTTGAAGAAATCACCAACTCAATAGACCAAAAGCACTACACAGTTGGAATATTTTTAGACATTAAAAAAGCATTTGACACAATAGACCACAACATATTAATGGCAAAGTTGGATCGGTATGGCATCCGGGGTACAGTGTTGGAGTGGGTGAGGAGCTATCTGAGCAACAGGAAACAGTTTGTGAAGTTGGGTGTTCATTGTTCATCATGTTTGGACATTACTGCTGGTGTTCACAGGGGTCAGTACTGGGCCCAAAATTATTTATTATACATCAATGACATATGCAAAGTATCTGAAGTACTTTGGCTGGTGCTATTTGCAGATGACACAAACATGTTTTGTTCAGGTAGGGACTTGCAAATGTCAATCCATAAAATTAATAGTGAATTACTCAAATACAAATCTTGATTTGATAGAAATAAATTGTTGTTAAATTTGAGCAAAACAAAATTAATACCATTTGGGAACTACAGATCAAATACTCAAGTGCAAATTCAGTTGGATGGCCAAGACATCGAAAGAGTGAAAGAAATCAAATTCTTGGGGGTTACAGTAGATGAACATATTAACTGGAAATCACACATCAAACGTGTCCAAACCAAAGTATCCCGTAGCATTGCAGTATTACATAAAGCTTAACATATTCTATATCACAAAACACTACGCAATCTGTACTGTTCCATAATTCTTCCATATTTAACCTACTGCACAGAGGTCTGGGGCAATAACTACATAAGCACAATATATCCACTCATCACTCTACAAAAGAAAGCACTACGGGTTATTCATAAGGTGGGGTGTAGGGATCATACAAATGCACTTTTTTCACAGTCAAAATTATTAAAACTAGAAGACCATGTCAAATTACAAACCGCTCTGTTTATATACAAAGCAAAGGCCAATTCATTGCCAGAAAACATCCAAAAAATATTCACTGGGAGGGATGGGGAATACAACTACAGGGGTAAATACATTTTCAAAATTAGAACAATAAGAACAAAAAGGAGGAGTTTTTGTGTGACTATATGCGGGCCTAAGCTATGGAACAGTCTGAGTGTAGATTTAAAAGAGTGCCTGAATAAAAAACAGTTCATAAAAAAATTCAAATACATGGTGTTTAGGTCTTATCAGGAAGACTCTTAGTATTCACAGGGTGCTCTTTCTAGTGTGTGTGTGTGTGTGTGTGTGTGTGGGGGGGTATTACTTATTTCATTATGTAGTTTTGTTGTTTTTATTGTTTTATTTACTGCTACTATTTTATTACAACTATTTGGTTGTTGTTGCTGATTGTTTGCTGTTTTTTTCTGGTGTCATGGGTATGTATGTACGTATATGTATGCATGTATGTACATGTGTGTATGTATATATATATATATATGTATATGTGTATATATATGGATCTATCTATCTATCTATCTATCTATCTATCTATCTAGCTATATATATATGTATATATATATATATATATATATATATATATATATATATATATATATATATATATATATAAATATATAGATATATATATATTATAGTGCTGTCGGACGATAAAAAAAACAAAATCTAATTAATCACATTTTAATCTCATATCTGCTTAAAGTACCCAAATAAAGAATTTGAATTCTAGGATATTATAAAATTGTAGTGCATGACAAATCAAATGAATACACTAAGAAGTGAAGATTTGTAAATCCATATTTTTATTGGTGACTAAAAAAAACCAAAGTCAGGGCAACTTGTCCAGAAAATTCTAAGCTCAATCAGGCAACTCAAGTGTTTCATAAATCAAATTCAAAATAAGAAAAAGGTCGAGGACATCCAGCAAACCAGTTAGGCCTGATGCATTATTAAAGAATGTAGCTCAAATATAGATAAATAAATTCAAGAAAAAAAATAGGACTAAGTCTTAAATAGGCCATTCCTGTTGTCACCTGGACTTTGTTTGATTTGACTAGAGACGCATGTGTGAAGTGACGTGCCACTGCCATATACGGGTCCTCCAGCTGGCCAATATTAAAATGTTTGTGTGCTATGATTAATCTTGCGATAGATTTTTAACGCATTAAATTGCGTTGTAATTAATTAATCTAATTAATGCACTAAAGTGACAGCCCTAATATATATATGTAAAGAGCGAATGAGCAGAAAAGAAATGATAAATTACTATTTATTATTAAGTAAAAGGGGGTGGGTATAAATAAGATTTACTTCCACTCACTCCTTTTCGGATACATGATTTATTTAATCACTTGATAAGTTTTACTGTTTTAGTTTTCATGCGTTTGGCTTCTGTAAAGTATTTTCTTTTTTTAAGTTATCTTTTGTTTATCTCAGTCCACTGCAATATTCTATTTTTGGTTTGTTTGTGATTATCATCATTGATATCATTATTATTACCTTAGTTGTATTACTATCATTGTTATTGGTATTAATTTGTCCGAAATAAACTTTACTACTAATATTTGAAAATTATTCATCATCCATAAATAAAACAATAATGGTGAAATTGTACATGTGTTCATCTGCATATGCTGAACTCACAGTCTTAACATGTAACAGACATCTATTTATGATCGCTGTTGGCAATTTTGACTCCCCTGATCCTTTGGCGTTATGCATTATGGGTAATAGTACTAGAGGTGGACTGGTTTGATGCATACTGCTGTTTTTTTTTTTTTTTGATGTAGTGACATCAAGGTATTTCTGGCATACTACAGATTTTGCAAACATGTCACACTGGATACATTTAGGTAATATCAGTCCTGCTATGGTTTTATAAAGGCCTCAGTGTGTACTGCTGCTGTAAAAGTCATCATCTATCATCAGAGAAGAGCACGGTTGAATTTTAAAAGTACACAGAAACATCAGTGATGTCTCCTTGGAGAGGACAGTGTACTTTTAAAGAAGTTCCATTCAATGAGAGTGACTTATTGGTAACAGGAGGTCAAAAATACACCACAACCCTTCTGCAGAGACAGAGAGGCAGCACCTAAACTGAAATCTGAATCCTAAAATGGAGACCATACCAAGCCCATCCAGACCATATCACTTGGCTGTGAGGCTGAGAGACTGTGAGCAGGAGAAGGTGGCTCTGCAGAAAAAGGTGGAGGAGCTGGAGGAGCACCTGAAGACCCCTGCTGACCACATAGTCTGTAATGAGAGGACACAGCAGCTTCAGACTGAACTGGACCAACAGACCATCAGAGCCGAGTCCCTCCAGAATCAACTGCAGATGTTGACAAAAAAGCCAAGCTGCACGACGAAGGAGGAAGAAGATGAGACTGTCACGGAGAAGAACATCAGCCAGGACACCTTCTGTGAAAAGTGTGAGGAGCTGGAGCCGTCTTTTCAGGCATGTTGGCTCAGAGGCAGGAACAGCACAATGTTTTAACTAGGGAGCTGAAGGAGTCAAACGACCACTGCCAGCACTACAAAGATCTGCTCGAGGTCAAGGTAAATATGTTGAAAATCTTCAGGAGAAACTGGAGTGAGAAATGAAGGATCACAAAACAACTATGGCCCAATATATGGAGTACATGCAGTCCTTGGAAGAGCTGGATAAGAGGAGCAACTCTGTGGTGAGCGAACTTTGAAGGCAACTGGAACAGAAGCTTGCAACCTTGAGGAGCAGACAGGAGATGGATGGACAGGAATTGACCAATCAGGGGGAAGATCGACCAGGTGGAGACAGAGATGATCAAGAAAACCTGGACTGAGGCTTTCCGGACATCTTTTCCTCAAGTGTTAATAAACAGCAATAACCATAAATACTCATCTGGTTAGTTAATCTTTGACTTTTTTCTTCCATCATGGGGAATAAGAGCTGATCTATTTTTAATTTAGAGTTTTAATTGGGACCACCTTTTTTAGACCCAAAAATAGTGGCACTTTAACTTCCCTATAATTTATGATCTCAGGATACATTTAGATTCATCAGTGCATTTCTTTTTTTTTTTTACATCAAGGGCATCATTGTAAATAATCAGACCTTCAGATTCAACAAAAATGACATTTGACTAATGCAATAAAAGCATTATTTGAAAACCTAATGGTATTGTGCATATATTATTATGATTTATTTTCTTATTGATGTTAATATTGTTATTATTAGTTTGTATTATCATTACTCTTTTTATTATTATTTTAAAAAATTATTAGTCATCGATAAAGACAATAATGTGCTGAACCCACAGACACTCTTACACTTTGATGCATAATATCTACCTCCACCACTTTGTGTTTACAGCAATATATTATGTTTGCATGTTGTCTTCTGTTTAAAATTAGCTCTGAATTTTCCTATTTTAAAGTACATTATAGTCTTTTATAATTCTATTTGCTTAAATAAATTATAATTTAACAGTTGAGAGTATTTTTTCACATCTTACTCAGACTCTTATTCCTGATTTGATTATTGTTGAATTAACTATTGAAAGGCTATTTTTTAATGGTCTTCCAGAAAAGACCATTTTACGATTTCAGCTGCTACAAACCTCAGCAGGAGGAATGCTGACAAAGACCAGAGAAAGAATATATCACATCTATTTTCATGTCAGTAATGCTGGGCGGACACCGTGCGATTTTAGAAATCTGACTGTCGGGGAAATGCTCCCACTGCACGACCGGGTTTGTCACTCGTACTCTATTTGACCCTACGACATGTGTACTCATACTGTACGACTGCTGTCAGCCACGATTATTGACAACCACGACTACTTGTCAGCGTCAGTCGGCGTGTGACGGCACGACGTGCTCGAGTGTGAACAACGAAAAACAAAGGTTCCTAGTTCCTATGACAACCACAGTGTGCCTGACAACAAGATGGCGAGCAGGCAGCAAGTTGTTGCAGTTGTGTGCGCTGTCTTGTGCGCTGAAACTAAAAGAAAAAAGAAAAGGATTTGGGTACGTGAATGGCTGAGGAGACGATCAGGAGCTTGAGGTAACGTTAATGTTAAACTATTGTTTTACAGTAGCTATGATAGTTTCACGTTAACATTAGCCAGCCAATGTTGCTTTAAACACCATACTGCACCGGCAAATTCCTCATCTGTAGCCGATAACGTTATGATGAACATAGTTACTAATGAATGAATGAATGAATGATCGATCTTGCCAGTATACTAGTGCAGGTACACAGCGAATTTCAAAGAGCTCCCCGTGATGCCAAAAATAACATTTAGTATTAAGTAGTAAATAGAGCTAAAGACGGAGAATAAAATTCCGACTCCTTTCACGACAGTCAGTGCAAACAAACAATATGATACGGCTGTAGCCTATAATAAAGATTTCAAACTGTTTTGTACCAAGCACTGCTGGCATAAATAAAGATAGACAACGAAACAAACCATTAACTATACCCTAAACATCCACACAGATTCAAGACAGTGTAAACTTGTAGTATGGCAAAATGTTATTTAAGTTATTGTACCAGGTATTACAACAAGTTAATTATCATTACAAAAAGTTTACACTATCTTGAATCTCTATGGCTTTTTAGGATATAGTTTGTATATTTTTTTAGTTGAGTAGTTTTTATGCCTGCTGTGCTGTACAGAACAATTTGGAATATTTATTGTAGTTTTCCAGTGTGTAATGTTTTGGTCATGTGAGTTTCTCTTTTGATTTTAGAATGATGACTCAAAGGACTTCAGAGACCTCACAAGAATGTCTGTTGAAGAATTCAATATAATCCTGCACAAAGTAGCTCCACTCATTACCAAGCAGGACACCCATCTAAGAAGGGCCATTCCTGCAAAGGAGAGGCTATCCGTTACCCTACGGTTTCTGGCAACTGGTATCAATCAGTCAATCACTTTATTTTAGTATAGCCCAATATCGCAACAAACGTTTTTCTGTTTTGTTTTGTTTTTATTTAATGAGAAAAAAAAAACAAAAAACAAACAAACAAACAAAAACAACACTGACAAGTACAGGTACAAAGAAGTACAAAAGTACAAGCAAAGTACAAAAACAAACACTGGGCTCACTGGCCAAACGCAGCATCAAAAAGGAAGCTTTTTGTCTTGTCTTTGATATATTGACCGTGGTATAGCCTACACTTGACATTTTGTGATATTATGTATTTCTGTAATCAAAGTTAATACATTTTAAAGATGCATCAGCCATACAGTATGCAGGCAAACTACTACCAGCACTGTTGCTTACTTTCTATCAATACAGGTCTGAGCAGCAAATTAACTTCATGTATTTTCAAATCAGTTTTTTGGTTATTGTTTTACATGGGTGCAGCCCCATATAATTGCTAAATATCATAAAAAGAAACTATGCTGAAGTTATTTTAATTTGTTAATTCCTATAAAAAAATTGAACAAGCTTGTGATGTTATAAAATGTTGTGCACTTATGTAAAACATATTTTTCAGGGGAGACATTCAACTCCTTAAGTTTCCAGTACCGGATCGGTAGCACAACACTGAGCCGAATTGTTGTGGAGACGTGTGAAGCCCTGCATTCGGTCCTAAAAAACGACTTTCTGAAGGTATGTACAATTCCATCAATTATTAGTCATTTCAATAGACGTTTTATCAAAAGTGACTTATAGGCATTCAAGAGAATTGGTGATCAACACAAATCCTTACATCTCCCCACTAAACAATTACAAGAAAAAATACAATTTCAATATATTCAAAGTGTGATAATCCTGTCTTTCAGACACCAACATCAGAGGCAGAGTGGCATGCGATAGCCCACGAATACTGGGAGAAGTGGCAGTTCCCAAACTGCCTTGGAGCACTCGATGGCAAACACATATACATCCAGCCACCAAAGAAGTCGGGAAGCCTGTTCCACAACTATAAGAGTAGGTTCTCCATCCTGCTCATGGCAGTGGTGGACGCCCATTACAAGTTCACTTATGTGAATGTAGGTGTGCAGGGCAGGGTGTCAGATGCCGGTCTGTTCGCCGAGTCTGACCTCAGAAGCGCCATGGACAGCAACCTTCTCAATATCCCCTCTGCTGAGCCGCTGACGAACACTGACGTGCAGATGCCCTACATGTTCGTTGCCGATGAAGCCTACCCCCTGAGAGTGGACCTGATGAAGCCCTACCCTCACCGTCAGCTCAACAGGGAGCAGAGGCTGTTTAACTACCGCCTGTCAAGAGCACGCCGCACTGTGGAGAATGCTTTTGGGATCCTGGCAAACCGTTGGAGAGTCTTCCGCTCAACCATCTGCCTGGAACCAGAGAAAGTTGTGAAGATCACAATGGCATCCTTATGCCTCCACAACTTTCTGCGGGAAAGGAGGTCTGATGCATACCTGCCTCCTGCATATGTGGACTGGGAGGATGAGGACCACCGACTGGTCAACGGGACATGGAGGCAGGAGGGAATGCTATAGTCTGCAGAGATGGGACGGGCCAGGAATCCCCCCGTTGCAGCCAAGCAGCAACGGGAGCAGCTGAGGGACTACTTCATCTCTCCTGCTGGCAGTGTGTCTTGGCAGGAAGATCACATCTAGATGAGCGCAGTCTGTATCTACCTTGAGTCATGTGTAAATATGTTTTGAGTTGTGTGACATTGACAAATGTGAGGAAAAAGGCATCCAGTTTTATTTTATTTTACTTTATTGAAATTCTGTTGTTTTTGTGAAACTAGCCACAGAAATTACCGTGCGGCTCCATCTGTGTTCAAAAACTTACAAACAATTCAGAGAAATATAAATGTAATAACTAAAACATCAAATTGTGTGTCTTCTATTGCATTCTGATAACAAAAGCTTTAACACACAGCATTGAAATATTAAACACAAATAGTATAATAAACAATACCATTAACAGTTACAAAGAACTGCTTTACAAACTTGTAAACATTTACACAATGTAAACTTTAGTGGACTACAGACCCAGGTTTTTAAAAACTTGTGTTGCTGGTGTTGTCATTGAGCATCCCCATGAAGCTTTGGGAGTTATAACTCTGAGGGGGCACGTATGATGTGTGAGTTGTTGTGGAACTCTGAGGGGGCACGTATGATGTGTGAGTTGTTGTTGTGGAACTCTGAGGGGGCATGTGGGATGTGTGAGGTGTTGGTGTAGTGTGCCCACATACTGGACGGAGAGCTGGGCCTCCTGCTGCATAGAGTGTAAAATCTCTGGTGTGTTGTGACTCCTTGGCATCATACAATATGCCCATTATTTGTCTTTTAACCCTTACTTTGAACAGCGGATCTTGAATTTGTCGCAATTCTACAGCAACCTGCTCACCAAAAGCTTTTTCATCATCTACAGATTTTAAAGTAGAAGACATTTCTTTTAATATAGCTATTTTTTGTAACTCTACATTACACTCAGGCCCCTTCCTCTTTCCTTGACGCTAGGGTCCCTGGCTCCTTCTCTGCTCACTCTCCTTCTCCCGTGAGGCATCCAGGTTGACTGAAGTCGAGCTTGAGGGACGGGGTGTGCCTGCTCTGGAGACATTAGATGAAGTTTCCTCTTGAGACTGCAGATCACTTGGGTCTGGGGATGAGACAATACACATGTCACAATACAATACTCATTTAATACATCAACACATCAGTGAGGTGGCACATTCTCAATGTATCCTGCCCTCTTAAACTTGCCATGTTACTACACTTTCATCATACCAAAGCAGAAAAAGAAATATACACTACTCTGTACAATATTCTTGTCTCACCCCTACTAGTGCCAGGATCAGGTGAAGTAATATTTGTACACTCTTCAACCTCCCTGTCAAGCTCTGTTTCTGTGTTTGTCTGTGATGTTTCTGGTTGATCTTCTGTTGACATGAGCTAAAAAAAAGCACAATTGTTGTAGAAAGGTTCTGATGTGCACAGACGCAATACACTGCAGTATATAAAAACAATATAGACAAGAACATGTGATGTAAAATGTATATACTTACTCTCAAACTAGTTTCAGAATGTCGATGGACAACATGTCGTTTTAAAAAGTCAAGATGGTTTATTATCCATACCTGCCTTGGTGTTTGACCTCTGTCACCACTGCCACTTGGTTGTGTTTTCAATAATTTGCCGAATTGAGTGCGGAGAGAAGCCGCTCTCATTTGCACCTCACGGACTGAAATAAAATAAACAGAGAAGTTCTATAGTTAACGCATGCAATCCCTACTTATCCTAGACGCAATCTTGCAATCGAGGTAGCTACAAAAAGCATAGTATTATGTTTCTATTAGCAGGAAAGATTGATGCACAGAAAACGCAGAACTCAACTCATCATTAACATAACGTTATAGGCCTATCTGTATAACAAGAAAGATTCCGTATAGCCTACATCACATATATTGGTAGATAGGCTAGAACATTACGTTTAGAGCTGCAGCTATCGATTCTTTTTGTAATCGATTACTCTATCAAATTTTTGCCAATTAATCGAGTAATCGGATAACGGTTACATTGCGCTCACTGCTATTTTTTTTTTTTTTTACATTGAATCACTACACATTATTATTAGTAACACACCAAACAGAGAAGCCAGGTCACTTAAATTAACAACTTATTTTTCTTATTTTGAACATTCTGAGCATAAATGGGATCTCAAAATCAAAATCTAGACTTTTATTTTTACTCTGGGCCATATGTTGCTTTTTCAGTATTTTTTTAAGTTTGGTTACTTTTATTTTATTTGTATTCATGCTTGTCTCTCTTTGCTAAATTATTGCCTTTACTACTGTACCATATTGATGATCTTATTTTGTTTACTTTATTTGTAGGACCAAATAATATCATACTTAGATACTAAGATAGTTTAACTAGCTAAAGTACATCTCTATTACATGAAATCATTCCCTACACCTGCTTCCTCTACTCACTGTCAGTGTTTCCTGTTCTACTCTCTGCAATCAAATTAAATGTAAAGTTATTGGATGTGAAAAGTATGTGAACAAAATACACATCATTCTGGGCAAGTAGCCTCCGCATTGATTTACGTTCTGAACCAGCCTTTACACGGAGCCATAATCAAAGTAGGTTATTTACTAGCCCATATCTCAGTTTATTGATTACATTAGATGCATCTGTTGATGTATCATGAGTGTCATCCTGTTGTGTCGCTCTGACACACAGACCGGATGTTTACTGCTGCAGCAGGGGAGGTAGCAGGCGCATTGTGCCACAGAATTTACTGTCCGTGTGAAACACCGTGCACTGTATAGTGGTCCATATGCATATTTTATATTTACAATTATATATTAAACGAGGCTTCGAGGCACAAAATTTGCTTCGAGGATATTTTGTAATCGTATACTCGCTTATTCAAGGAATCGTTTCAGCTCTAATTCCGGTAATTATGAGTTGAGTTGTGTGCTAAAGTCTTCATAGAAACATGACAGGTGTAGCGATAGCTAGCTTCCTCGGTTGCAATCAAAACTATACGTACCAGGTAACTCCAGGGCAGATGCTATTTGATTCCAGGAATTGTCCGTCATCCCTCTGTCATGGTATGCTGCAGAAGTCACATCAAAAAGATTTTCGTGTTCTCTCCATAGCTCTACTAATCTCTCTTCTAGCAGCTGTGTCCACCGCACACGTCTGAAGTTGGGGTTGCCCGCCATTGTTTAAAGCTCCACCGGTGTCTTCTGCGCAGGTGCGAACGTAGAATCGTGATGTAACATCACTCACACTGGACGAGCTACAGCGAAAATTTCTGACATGCCAGAAGTTTGATCGGGAGGTCGCAGCATTATCGTTAGAACGTAGCAGCAATTAATCCTTTCTCATGAGTGTTCTCACACTGTACGGCTTACGACCTCCCGACCGGACATCCCGACGCTACGATGTTTCCACGATGACGCAGCATGGTCTGCGACGGCAAAATCGTGGTGAAATCCCCTCGAAATTGCACAGTGTCCGCCCAGCATAAGGTTTGAGTATTGAGTTTCTTTAAATTGGAACATGAGGAAATCCCAGATAGCAAAAA
>JAZDUH010000112.1:6895000-7010000 GCA_036419115.1 Scarus forsteni
ACATATATGTATATATATATATATATATATATATAAATATATAAATATATATATATATATATATATATATATACATATATATATATATATATATGTCTTTTGTCTACTTTTTGTAGCTGCTGTTGGAATTCTAATTTCCCTAAGGAGTTTTCCAAAGGAATTAAAAGTATTAGCTAATCTAATCTAGTAACATATACCATCTGAATATTAATTTACATAGATGAAGTACATTTTTAAAACAAATACATGGAAGCACATGTGTGGAAACAGATGGGCTGCGGCTTTGCTTACCTTTGACTGGATGACTGTGTGGTCGTTGTTTGCTGGTTTAAATATCTGCATTTCCTGAAGCCATTGGTGTGTAAACTGTGGGATTCCAAAGACTAGTAGCTTTTGACCTGTTCCAACGCGTATGCACTCACCATGAAAGAGATAGAGAAAAAGGTCCGTTAAGCAGAAAGGCGGTAACAATCCTCTGTCTGTGCTCCACTCTTTGTTTGGGACTTCATAAGGATCCAAACAGGTTATAAGGCTTAACATGCGTTGCTATTTTTGACTGTTGCACCAAGCTACAAACTCCATACTTAGGTTTTCACGGAAATAATTCACAAAGTTAAAATTTATTCAAAAGATGACGGCCAGATGATGTATGAACAGGATATACTCGCCTACCAGTTAGCTTCTAGCATCCATGCTAAACACAAATGCTCGAAAAAACAAGTTATACTCCACATGGCAAGAATTTACATAACGATAGCGTTTAGTCAAACGATGAAAGACAGGTTTTGGTATCTAAAAGGCAAACTGAAATACATTCTCAAGGACTTACCAATTTGTCTCAGAATTATGAGGCTGGATCGCGCCAGCACGGACAGTTTGAATTCAAAATCCCGTGAAACATCGCGGGTCTCACGTTGCTTGACCTTTCGCAAAACTCCGCCCCTAAACGGTCACTGTCCAATCACACGTCTGTAATTAAACACACGTCCAGCAACCGTTGCCATGTAAGCTTAGTCCGACGAGCTGCGGACATCATAAACGTTTTTTTTTTTTTTTACATATAAATGAAAGCAGCACTTACAGCCTTCCTTCTCTCTTCTTCTTCTATGGAAAAACAAGACCGCATTGCATTGTGGTATACGGGAGTACAATATAGGGTACATCGTATGTACACTCACATTTGCTGTGCACTGTGTACAATACGGTGAAGTGATGTGTGTGCATGATGTTTGTGAGTCAGACAGTCTGTACCCCAAGAATTTGGCTGGGGGAGTCATTTTCTTTCCATTTTCATAGAAGAAAACAAAGGAGAAGCGGAGTCTGCAGTGGATAAAACTGTGGAGATCCAATACAAGTCACGGAAATTAACAAGCATTAATACATATAAAATAATAAATATCGCAAAATTAGTATGCCTTGATACCTTCTGTGCACGGACTTGTGCAGCTTTTGTTTTAAAGAAGAGAAAAAAATCTGTGGAGCAGCTATACATCCTTATAATGAAGCTGAAAATCGTCGCTTGCTCATTAGCCTCGGGGCACTTGTAAGTTTATTTGCCAACGAGGAGGATGTGGACACAGACATATATATTCCAACAATATGTTTAAACATCTAAAAATTCCATTTTGTGCATGTCCTCTTTTGTTAAGACTAGTTTGCAAGACAAAAATATTTCATTTATTCAGGTCAGCTCAGTTCACCTCAGAACGAAATAAAACAATTTAATAAAAAATATTCATAATAAGATAATTATATATTTTCTGAGTACATCATCATAGCAATGTTTAGTATTATACTAATTGTCCAATAAAAAACTGAACACAAAAAAGTATGAACCAGGACACTCACTCTGGGTCAGATAGTTGGGTTGGATTGGTTGAGTATCTATGACGTCACCATGGCAACTATCTCCATCGTGCCAACTGCCATGTCCTCCTAAACTGCCAACAAGTCTGAATGCTGCAGAAAGTGAACAGCAACTTAACCTCCTGCGCCCCCTTTTAAAAACGAGGTAAGACAGTTAAGAACTTTAAGACATTTTAAATGTTTTATCAGACATGTTTTGTTGTTGACTTTTTTCCATATTAACCCGAGCAATACCCATTTTGAGGAGTACCGAGTAGCTTTGTCTTCTTTGCGCCTTTTTGTCCGATTATATTTAAATGGCAAATGTTGTATTTTCGCCGGTATTGTTATAACATTACATTTTTCAAGTGTAATTGTGATTCTCTGTATAAAACAATATGTGAAGGAGCTTTCTTGGTGGTACTTCTTCTGTGCCTGGTCACTGTATTTGGGTGATTCTCTGAATTCGGTGCCCTTTGGGTTCTCTGGTTATTGAAAAATATACAACAAGAAAAGGTGTTTCTGAATATTGCATCTGATGAAAGACTATTAGAACCTCTGAGAAATCTTATTTTACCACCTTAGGTGTGAAATCCTAAACTTTTATTAGAAATTTCTGTGTGCTTAGGCTGTTTTAAATTCAACCCCGTAACAGGACAATTTGATACCTGTATAAGAATAATTCTAAAACATTTTCAAGCAAAGTCTTCCAGTGCCTCAGCAATCACCTGTCCCTTGTGTAAAATAACTTATTTCAAGTATAGTTTATTTGATTCCTAATTATAATTATTTGACTGCCATATAGGATATGGCAACTTAATGTAAAAGCGGTCTTCATAAATTGTGAAAATGTACTTTAACACTCACATTAGATTGGACTTTTGTATATTTTGTACTTGTCCTCTAAACTCTGCATACAGTACAACAAACATTTATCTAATATTTGTTATTATTATCAAAAAATGTATGAATATGTATCAAGTAACAGGGTTGAACACTCTGTAACAGAGTTGAACTCACTGTAACAGGGTTGAATAAATGACAATATCAGATCAAATTGGAACTAATTTTAATTTATTAACTAAAACAAATATCACAAGGCATTTAATATTTAAAGGTGCTATGAGGAGAATCCATTTGCGGCGACATTAAGACTCTGCTACCCATGAGCACGCATGGCGACTGTCGTAATGCTGCGTTCCAGTAACCTCGAAACTGGGAGTGACATCATCTCTGACTTATCGGCGTTCCAGTTGAAGTCGGAAAAAACATGCTGATCTACCAGGCTATTGTTAGCTGTTGTTAGCACACCTGCGTTGTTGTTCACAAATATCACATGAAGAATGTGATTATCACTATGGCAGCATTTTTGTAAATATAAGTCTAACAATACTATGTATACAGCTGATCTAGAGCGACACAGCCCAGTCAGAAGAGCAAATAAATTGATTATTACAGGAGCTAAATAACTGTTCACACTGGGGGCATCCATCTTCCATTGTCAACTCGAGGGTGGCGAGGTTTCACCGAGTTACCAGTGGGAAATTCAGACTTTGGGGAATGTTTCAGTTGCAGTTTCCTACTCGGAACCCGGAAATTCCTAGTTCTGACTGCAACTGGAACGCACCAAAAGATGTGACCCAAGCGGTAGTTTTTGATGTGTGACAACAAGCAATTTTTGGAAGACTTAGTATTGTAGTTTTGTAGCCGGCTATATATCTCTACTTACAGCTCGGTGCTCTAAGACGTGTCTGAATAATATAAATTTGCTCTAGTTTTAATTTTAATTGTCTTGTTCCTGAAGTTGAGTATCCAGGCCAGTCCAGCCTGTCCGACCCAACCGTGAAGCTAAGGAATAGCATTTATAGATAACCTATTTTGATGCTATAAAACGTATCTTAAAGTGTGTATTTCCATCAGGCATATATCTAAAAGTCAGACTTTTTATGTAATTACTTAGAAAATCCTCACAGTCCCTTTAACATTGTTTAAAAATAACACATTAAAAATGAAATGATCTGTCCCATGAGGAGAAACAATCAAGAACTAAACAATTCAATGTGCAACACAGTTACACTGTTAAATATACACATTACTATTAAAATAAATTCATATGGTCCTACCAGACTTTTAATTGAATGAGTCTGTCATCTGCAGTATCAGCAGTAAAAAGTACATTGCTGTAAGTAATAACAAAGTAATATTAGATCACGTCTCCCTTCCTATGAATGTGCATTTTTCAGGAGCTACTAGACTGGAATAATGAGATTAATGCTATATATGTGTATATAGCAGTGTTTTTTAAACAAGCTATCATAATTTAGCCTTATTTCTAACCACATATTTCCCTCACTGTGAGGACCCTGGTCTGGCTTGCACTTCTTGAATTTCACTGTCAGGAGTATGTGGAGGGGTTAGAGAGGTAGGCCCACTGTTTTGAATCTCAGCTTTCCTTTTTTGTCTTTCTTTCGCCTTCCACCACTCCTTTCGCTTGCATCTTTGAGGTCTTTTACTCAGGTCATTAATTGATTTCTTTTTCACTGATTCTGTATCTCTTTTCCATCGCTCACGCTCTTTCCTGAGGTATTCCCTTCTCTGTGAATCGTCATTTCTTCTCACCCTGTATTCTCTTTGCCTCTCTGCATTTGATTTAGCCATCTAAAAATAATAAACATGAAATACCATTTAGAGGAATTGGGTTGGCTGGCTTCTGAACAGTCCAACATTCAACCCTGTAACAATGATTCAACCCCGTAACAGTGATGTTTGTTACGGGGTTGAATGTTACGGGGTTGAAGATTTTGGCTAAAAGTAGCCATAAGTCCACATTAGTTGGGGTATCCAGCAGCATATGACATGAGGAAAACAAGGAATTAAAATATTTTTCCAGGACAACTGTTTGCTTCTATCCAAACAATATCAAATATCATTTAGTCATGTAACAGTGTTGAAAGGTTGATCTTGACAAAGTTAATCTAATGAAAAAAACATTAAAATATGCTTAAGAAAGTATGCTAACACTATCCTCTCTTGACAGTGTGAGTGAGAAGAGACTTGAGTGATGTCATTTCCTGGGTGCTGAGAATGTTGGACTGAACCATTATTTAAAAACAGGGAGGGTTTGGTATGCTGTTATGGGGTTGAACAAAACTGGGGGACAAGATTAAACAGTGTTTTTTAAATAAATAATTCACATGTTTTTCTCATATTTTTTTATTTAGGTTAAAGTAGACCAGCAATTTATTATATAGACAGAAAAAAAATTTTTGGTTACTGGATATTTCCATTTGTTCATATTCAGTGAAAAGAAACTCCAGTCAGTGGGGACATGCTTAATTGGCTGACCTCTGTGCCTCAGCAACCCATAAAACTTTTCAACACATACATTTTGAAATGTTTTTGTGTGTTATAATGCAAAGACATGTGGGTCTTTCCATTTCTAGTTTTAAAATACATTTTGTGACTTATTTTATTAGAAAACCTTTGAGGTAAACCTGTGGGACGCAAAGTGCACCGAATTCAGAGAATCACCCATTTCAGGACAAAGTTTACCGGGACACGGCGGTGGGTCTGGCCCGCCTACATGCCCTCAGAGCCGGGCAGCAGAGGCAGAGGAAGGGGGGAAGATGACGGCTCTCCATGGACTGTTGGAAGGACTTACCGTCTGAATGTATGCTACTGTAAGTTTCACACACTGTTAAATGTTAATTCTTTAAGAAGAAGTTCGTAAAAAGAGAAAGAAAACGTGTATTTTGTGTTAATACGTGATGCAAAGTGTCTGATTGACTGTTGGCAGGTTCAGTCAGCCTCAGCTCACTGTCAGAGAGGCTGCATGAAGCCGGGGAGTCTGCAGGTACGTTCATTCACTGACTCTGTAAATGTAGTCAGCTGAAGTCTACCATCCTGTTTACTGCTGCGTTTGAACACGGAGTGGGTGGGTGTGTTCGAAATGGCGTACTACTCGTACTACTCATACTAACCCCGCCCCCATATTGAGTATGCAGTGCGTTCACACTGTACAGTATGCATATTTTGTGTATTCGAGAAATGCCCGGATGTATACTCAATCAGCTTCGATTTCTGAGTATGGAGCGGAGCTTGCTTCACGTACTGCTTCTGCCTCACAATGCATTGCGCACCTCTGACGTGGGAAGACAAAATACAAAATGAAGACAGATCACCATGGATACACAGGTGTTTGTGTTAATTCTGTTCATCCACTGCCGCTCGGTTGGTGTCATGCAGCTGTTGATAATGAAAACACTTCGCAATAACGAAACGTGAAGGGGGGCTGCTGCTGCCCGGTGTTTACGGTACGTAGACGGAAACCCTGACCAAGGGGACGCTTCGGTCTCCGAAAACGGCGAGACAAATTAAAAACAGTTGCTATTTCAAACAACTGGGCTCGTAATCGTGATGTAAATACTTACTTTCTCGCTAGATAATATATTATTACTGAATGTATTAGTATTTTTTTTTACGGAATGCAGTCGTTTTCTGTTTCTTGTGGTCGGACTATGTGAATTTTCCCGGCGCTGCTTCCCGGCCGGCACGAAATGCATTCTGGGGTATTAAGTATGCATCTGTGTGTAAACACTCGGGCAGCCGCTGCATACTCGGATCATCTTTGAGTATTCAGTATGCAGTATATACTAATTGAGTAGGTAAAACGGCGAGACAAATTAAAAACAGTCGCTATTTCAAACAACTGGGCTCATAATCGTGATGTAAATACTTACTTTCTCGCTAGATAATATATTATTACTGAATGTATTAGTATTTTTTTTACGGAATGCAGTCGTTTTCTGTTGCTTGTGGTATGCATCTGTGTGTAAACACTCGGGCAGCCGCTGCATACTCAGATCATCTTTGAGTATTCAGTATGCAGTATATACTGATTGAGTAGGTAAGTAGATAGTAGGCAGTACGCCATTTCGAACACACCCTATGTCTGTGAGTCGGAAACGCAAAGGGGGGGGGAGGACGTGATCTGTGATCGGTGAGTGCTGCCCCCCCCACAGACACACTCACACACGCGTGCACGCACACACACACCTACACAGCTCAGTCACACTAACCGTGCTAAGTGTCACTGTTGTCATGTAAAGGACGGTTTGATCCCAGCCTCTTTGTCGAGAAGTTGTGGAGTAGTTTTTTAAGTGCAGTAATCGCCGTCTGAAATGGTTTTATCGCGTTATATATTAAAGATGAGCTTACTGTGGGATGTTGTAACCTTTTTGTTTAAAGCATTTCTATTAAGGTGCTTCAAAAAGTCTTGATGAGAAACTTCTGATAATGAGGGAAAACAGAGAAAAGTTGTGCATGAACTGTCTGTGTGTGTCTGTGAATGGGTGAGGGTGCAGAGGAAAGGTTTTCTCTGAAGGAGCAATACAGAGAAACATACAAATATATCAATACTGAGACCAAAAGCTGATTAGGTACTTATATTAATTTGTTTATTCCTGAAACTATCATAAACCTAATATTTTGTTGTGGTCACAGGATGGCTGAATTGGTCCGAAAAAAATTGTTTCAACCAACTGCTCACAATGGTAAGTCCCAAAGTGCATGTTAAACATTATTTTATATTTAATAAGAATGAAAAACACAGAATATTAGTACAGTGTCTTGGAATGTATTATTTTATGTAAACATTATTTGTAGCTGTAAATGTTTTATTTAATTGAAATGCTTAATTTTTCTATACTATTTAAGAGCAATTAAAATAAATAGGTGGGGAAGTTATTTCACGAAACTAAAGTATCAAACTTTAAATGACAAAGCAAAAGTGATTAAAGCAAAATTAGAAATGATAAAACTGTGTTGGTTGAAAACTTTTTTGATAAATCAATCAGTGATTTTTCCATTCATTTTATAATTGAAGTAGTATAGTAACAGTGCTGCTTGACATGGCTTTAAATTACAAAATATCAAAATTTATGTTTAGTAATGATCCGTGTAGGGTTCGTTCTTTCGTTTTTCTGTTTCAAAACAAAAAAAAGACTTGTTTTTTTGTTTTTCTGTTTTAAAACCCAAACAGAAAAACGGAATAACAGAAGAACAGAAAAACAACGTTTTACTGTTCTGGTTTCAAAAATGAAAAAAAACAAAAAATAAACATATAAGATCTTGTTTTTTTCTTTGAGGGATATTTTGATATTAAACATGGATGAGGGTTTTTTTTTAAGATATGAAACTGATCAGCGCACATTTGATGAATCAAAGTGCTTCTGTGGTGGTGAAAGACTTTTAAGGCTGACGTGAAGAGGGTCTAAATAACACAAAGAAACCCGGTGTTTTCACAACTGATGTCACGTTAAGTGAGCCAACATTGAAGTTATTATGGGTTTATTTTATTTCTGATGATCCTAAATGCCTCTTTACTGTTGAGAGAGCGCTGCAGAAGAGAAAGGCACAAAGCTGTTACGCATGAAAGACTCATGGCGCGTGGAACAGGTGAAAAGCGCGAGAAAAAGAACTTAGATTTATCATCTGCTCTGATGTTTCTTGGTTTATCTGAGAGCAGATCAGACAGCAGCAGACTGTGCACTGATTGATGCTGTCTCATAGAAACACAGGAGTGCACAAATGCGCGCGGATGAGGAGTGCCGTGATCTGTTACTTATAAAAAAGCTCAGGAACACGGCAGCCTTAAAACTCTTTCACCATCACAGAAGCACTTTGATTCATCAAATGTGCGCTGATCAGTTTCATACCTTAAAAAAAAAATCATCCATGTATAATATCAAAATATCCCTCAAAGAAAAAAAACAAATCTTATATGTTTATTGTTCGTATTTTCATTTTTGAAACCAGAACAGTAAAACGTCATTTTTCTGTTCTTCTGTTATTCCGTCTTTCTGTTTGGGTTTTAAAACAAAAAAACAAGTCTGTTTTTTTGTTTTTGTTTTGAAACAGAAAAACGAAAGAACGAACCATACACGGATTAGTAATGTACAATCAAATAAATAAAACAGATTAAACATATGTTACTTTACAAAATCTTTGTAGAAACTATCAAACTTTTTTCAAGGTCTAATTAGTAATTTGATTTTAATCCTTGTTACTGTATAGAAATTGGTGTTGAACAGTGAATATTTTTAGTGTTTGAATATTAAAGTTTAAATTCTGGTATCCTGACAACCTTACTGGACTCTAAATTAGTGGCATACTGTAAGTTCAATAGCTGATTCATACATTGTGCAGTTTTCATCTTCAGCTAGTACACAAAATAAGCAAATGTAAGTTTATGTTGTCTGTTTTTTTGCTCTCTCACCCAGAGCCTTGATGTGAATCTGAAAAGGAAGTGTCTGTTGAAGAGCCTTAACACTAGAAAAGCCAAGGGGGTAAATTTTACCCCCTGGCATTTTCAAATGCTCGTATTTCTTTTAAAATAAAACCCCTGCATCTTAAAGTCCATGACTTTTCCTAAAATGGATTTATTGATTATTTGGTGAATTTTGTTAAGTGTGTGATAAAAAAAAAAAAAATTTGAGCATTTTTACCTCGAACTGCCAAGGAGTCATTTTACCCCTCATCTAAAACAGTGTATATTGCAGTCATATTGGAGCAGCATCTACGCCTTGCTCAGCAGCTCGTATCTTTTAGTGCCACGCCCTCCCGCCATTTTGGTTGCTAAGCAATGCTTGTTTTGTAGTCTGATTTTGACAGCTATTAGTAGCTATTGCAACCAGCTGTCATATTAGTAATCTGGATCCAAACTAAAGGTTTACAATGTACTGGACATTGCCGCACTGAATGCATGGGTCCTGTACTGGGGCTGCACAGACACAAATATTGCCCGCAAGATATCATCCTGGAGCTATGCAAGCTGTAGCGCACTGAGCACATCTTGAGGCTAGCACCAAATCCTGTACTTCCGTCATCACAGGCCACCCCTAGGAGAAGCGCAGAAACTGTACCAGAAGCGTGAATGCATAAAGACCAAAACCACAAAAACATGCCAACGTGCAGTTTGTGGACAGTGCACAGTCAGTGTACAGCATGTGTTTTGCCTGTGAGTAATGTGTACACATGAGTATGTGTCAATGTGTTTGTGTATGTCTATTCACGAGTGTGCCTGTGTGTGTGTGTGTGTATGGGGAATGTATAACATTCAATCTATGTGAATGTTAGTGTGAATGTAACAATGTGACCTGCATGTATGTGAGTGTGTGTTATTGGAAAAAGTTGATTTGATTGTTGTTATTTTCATATTTGTGTAAACCTATAGTTCCTATAATTTGTTAAAGAAGTGAAAATGTATTTATTTGTGTAGGCCTAAACGTATTTTTATTATTATTCTTATTATTCTTATTATTCTTATTATCATCATCATTAGTATAAACATTATTATGAATAATTATAATAATTATATATGTATATACATATATATATATATATATATATATATATATATATATATATATATATATATATATATATATATATATATATATATATATATATATATATATATATATATATATATATATATATATACACATATATATACATAAAAGTATATATATATTTATATGATATATGTATAATATATATATTATATAATATATACGATATATTTATATATTATATATATATATGTTATTACTATTTTTATTATTATTATTGAGAAATGTGTGATTTTGTACAGTTTGTTTAGTTTTAAATTGTATTTTACCTGTTTAATAAAGTACTTTTTTAAAATAAAAAGGCAGAAATAAATCTTTTAAAACACTTTTTTTGCCAAGTTTCCATAATTTCTTCAAATAAACTTCCAATAGATGGAAATAAACCACTTCACATGTTTCAGAAATGACACCATAGATTTGCTGAAGTTGTTTCAGCTTGGGGGTAAAAATGACCCCCCACGGCTGTTCTAGGGGGATTGGAATGTTGGCTGTTCTAGTGTTAATTCTATACCTTGGGGAAGATTTGGAAACTCTTATCAAAGAGTATTTGGTAAGAACATATTTATGTATCACTCATTTTAGAAATGACATGAAATTGAAAATTGTGACTGATACATTAGTACGAGGTTGTTGTTCCTAAAAAATGTGCTTGCAGCACAAATTAGTCAATAACTACTGAAATGAATATTTAATGCTTTATATGACAACGTTAGTTGTTTTCAATGAAAATGAAAATTCAAGGATTAGCTGTTGTGTTCTGGTGCCAATAATCTGTCATTTACATCTTCTGTACCCAAGTTTATTCATTTGGAGTTTGTTTTAGAGAATTGCTGAGATGGGATGAACTGTACAAATGCACTGATATTCTTTTTTCTCTGATAAGGCTGTCAAAAGCTGAAGTTGAGCTTGGAAGGTGCACGATGGCAGTTTTTATCACCAGAGAAGAGGAGGATCATCTGCAGCCATCAGTTGATGTTGGTGTTGTCATTGAAGGTTTGGAAGTGCTGAATTGGTTGCCTTTACGGGCACATGTTTAGTCTTGAAGTTAAATACTGTGAATTCCCTCACCATTATCTTACAGGCTTGTTATTGTACACTCAAAAAAAATGAAACATTGACTTAAATTAAATTTATGTCAACTGGAAATACTTTTTTATGGTGTGTGTGTTTCTGAATCAATATGATTTCTAAGTGTTTACATGAGAAGCATACTGTTGATTTTCAATTTTTGTATATATTTTAATAAGGCTTCAATGTGACATGTATTAGAAGTGCCATTGTTAAAGTGTGTGACTAATTTTAAATAAAGGTGCTTGAACATTTTTGATATTTGCTTCATGTTGTTATTGGTACACAATTGTCACTTTAGGGTACAAATGGTTTGTCACTGGGGCAGTACTCTTCAGAAGAACAAAAATGTACCTTTGGAAAGGGTACAGTTTTGTACTTAGAGCATTAGGTCCATTATTGTTCCCCATGGGTACATAAATGCCACAATGAGGTACAAAATACAAGGGCACAAATTTGTACCCTTCCTAAGGGGTACATTCGGTGTACCTTTGAGGGTACTGCCCCAGTGACAAGCTGTTGGACCCTTAAAGGTACAAATTTAACACCTTTTTTCTGAGAGTGTAGAGATATATAGCCGGCTACAATACTAAGCTTTCCAAAATTGCTTGTTGTCACACATCAAAAACTACCGCTACGTAACTTGGGTCACGTCTTTTGGTGCATTCCAGTTGTAGTCAGAAGTAGGAATTTCCGAGTTCCGAGTAGGAAACTGCAACTGGAACGTCCCCCGAAGTCAGAATTTCCTACTGGGAACTCGGTGAAACCTCGCCACCCCACTGTTGACTATCGAAGATGGATGCCCCCAGTGTGAACAGTTATTTGGCTCCTAATAATCAATTTATTAGCACTTCTGACTGGGGTGTGTCGCTCTAGATCAGCTGTATACATAGTATTGTTAGACTTTTATTTACAAAATTGCTGCCATAGTGATAATCACATTCTTCATACAACAACGAAGGGGGCTAACAACAGCTAACAATAGCCTGGTCGATCGGCATGTACTGGAATGCCGATATTTCGGAGAAGGTTACTGGAACGCAGCATTACGACAGTCGCCACGTGTGCTCATGGGTAGCAGAGTCTTTATGTCGGCGGAAACAGATTCTCCTCATAGCAACTTCAAATACTCCAAAAAATGTTAGTTCACCAAGTTTGATGTGCTTTATTGTTTCAGAGATTTAACAGAATCAATGCCAATAGTGCTAAGTATGGCTGTCAGCCATTTGACCCCTGGTGTTGGTGTTATGCATCATGGGTAGCCTAATAGTAGCCGACTAGAGGTAGACTGGTTTGATACGCAATGCTATTTTTTCTTGAAGTAGATTGACATCAGGGTATTTCTGGCATACTGGAGATTTTGCAAACATTTCACACTGGACACATTCCTGCTATGGGTTTTATAAAGGCCTCAGTGTGTGCTGCTGATGTAAAAGTCATCATCTATCATCAGAGAAGAGCACGGTTGAATTCTAAAAATACACAGAAACATCAGTGATGTCTCCTTGGAGAGGACAGTGTACTTTTAAAGAAGTTCCATTCAATGAGAGTGACTTATTGGTAACAGGAGGTCAAAAATACACAACAACCCTTCTGCAGAGACAGAGAGGCAGCACCTAAACTGAAATCTGAATCCTAAAATGGAGACCATACCAAGCCCATCCAGCCCATATCACTTGGCTGTGAGGCTGAGAGACTGTGAGCAGGAGAAGGTGGCTCTGCAGAAAAAGGTGGAGGAGCTGGAGGAGCACCTGAAGACCTCTGCTGACCACACAGTCTGTAATGAGAGGACTCAGCAGCTTCAGACTGAACTGGACCAACAGACCATCAGAGCCATTCCCCCCAGAATCAACTGCAGATGTTGACAAAAGAGCCAAGCTGCACGACGAAGGAGGAAGAAGATGAGGAAGTCACGGAGAAGAACATCAGCCAGGACATCTTCTGTAAAAAGTGTGAGGAGCTTGGAGCAGTCTTTGTAGGCAGGTTGGCTCAGTGGCAGGTCCAGCTCGATGTTTCAACCAGGGAGCTGAAGGAGTCGAACAAGGACTGCCAGATCTACAGGGATCAGCTCGAGGACGTGATGAAGGTGACAGAAGATGTTCAGGAGAAACTGGAGGAAGAAGTGAAGGATCACAAAACAACTAAGGCCGAACTTGAGAAGGCCATACTTACCTTGTATGAGATGAGTGAGAAAAACAACTCTCTGGTGAGCGAAATTTTGAGCCTACTGGGTTGGGCGAATGAAGCCTTGGAGAAAATGCAGGAGATCGTGGGACAGGAATCGACCAATCAGGGGGAAGATTGACCAACTGCAGGTGGAGACAGAGTTGATCAAGAAAACCTGGACTGAGGCTTTCCGGACATCTTTTCCTCAAGTGTTAATAAACAGCAATAACCATAAATACTCATCTGGTTAGTTGTTTTTTTACTTTTGTGGACCATCATGGGGAATAAGATCTGGTCTACTTTAAATTCAGAGTTTTAATTGGACCAGGGGACCAGCTTTTTTAGACCCAAAGTTAGGGGCACATTAATTTCCCTCAAACTCAAATTTCTGATCTCAGGATATATTTAAATTCATCAGTGCATTTTTTACATCAAGAACAGTAATGATAATCAGATCTTCAGAATCAACAAAAATGATGTTTGACTTATGCTGTTGTGCTTTTATGATCTGTGGCCAACTATTCACTGTGCCACTTAATAATAGTGACTATCAGATATCATTAAAATAATTTATATTAAGAAATGACTTTATTTACATTCATTCTACCTCAGGGTACCACCCATAAAGGGAAATGATATTCAAAATATTAAGTCAGTCTCATAATGGTTACTGACTATCAATTTGGAACCATGATTTACAATTAATTTATTTAGAAAAAAAAAATAACCAAATTTACCCAATCAGTCAAAGTAGAAGGATTTGGAGTTCTGCAGGAAGAGGCTGGCAAGATTCACTCTTATGCAACACTAACAAACCAGCAACTGATTGTGTGTTCAAAGTCATTTATTGACAAAACATGAAAACCATACAATATCTAACTTAACAAAGGGTGTGTTCGAAATGGCGTACTGCCTCCTATCTACTTACCTACTCAATCAGTACATCCAATCCAATCAATCCACTTTATTTATAAAGCACATTTTACAAACAGAGTGTTACCAAAGTGCTGCACATCAAAAACATAATAATGAAAACAGTAAAACAGCTCCACCAGTTCTTACTAAGGTAGTAAAAACAAGTAACAGTAAACAAGAATACACTAAAACAATAAATAATACATAAAATAATAAATACAAATAAAATAGATAAAAAGCAAAACAATTAAAACAATAAAATCAGGAGAACAACAATAAACTTTATACAATAAAATAACCAAAAGAAATAAAAGACACAGAGGACCACACAACTCACGCAGTGTTAAAAGCCAGAGAATAAAAGTGGGCCTTAAGACGAGACTTAAAACAGTCCACTGTGGGGGCAGATCGGATGTGGGGGGGCAGAGCGTTCCACAACTTAGGGCCGACCACAGAGAAGGCCCTGTCCCCCTTTGTTTTAAGTCTCGTCCTAGGCACCACAAGCTGGGACTGGCCCTCGGACCTCATAGCACGCGCTGGAGTATAGATTTGGAGAAGGTCCATAATGTACTGAGGGGCCAGTCCATTCAAAGCTTTAAAAACAAACAATAAAATTTTAAAATCAATCCTAAAATTAACAGGGAGCCAGTGCAAAGACGCAAGAATTGGACTAATATGCTCATGTTTTCTGGCCCCTGTTAAAAGTCGTGCCGCGGCATTCTGGACTAACTGCAGGCGGGAAAGAGCTCGCTGGTTAATACCGGAGTAAAGGGCATTGCAGTAGTCCAGGCGACTTGAGATAAAAGCGTGCAAGACTTGCTCAAAAAGATTAAAAGATAAAAATGGCTTGACTTTCGATAAAAGACGAAGATGATAAAAACCCGATTTTAAAACGGCATTGACCTGTTTGTCGAATTTAAAATCACTGTCTATGGTGACGCCAAGGCTGGTGACTGTAGGACGCACATGAGTGTTTAGGGGTCCTAAGTCTAAGGCAGTGTTGCCGAATACAATGACTTCAGTCTTTCCCTCATTGAGCTTTAAAAAATTTTGAGATAACCAAGCCTTGACGTCACCCAGACAGTCAAGCAGAGGTGTCAGGGGGCAGTGGCCATTTTTAGTTATTGGGACATAAATTTGGCAATCGTCCGCATAAAAATGATATGCAACACCATGTTTTATGAAAATCTCCCTGAGTGGGAGGAGGTAGAGGGCAAACAGAAATGGCCCAAGGATTGAACCCTGGGGAACTCCACAGTGAAGGGGGGCAGAAGATGAGGAGGAGTCCCCCAGTCTCACTGAAAAGGACCTCCCACTCAGGTAAGACTCAAACCATTTTAAAGCAGTCCCCCTGACACCCACACAGTTTTCCAGACGAGATAAAAGAGTTGCATGGTCAACTGTGTCAAAAGCAGAAGACAGGTCTAAAAGCACTAAAATGGCAGAGCTACCAGAATCAGCAATTAAAAACAGGTCATTAAAAACCTTTAAAAGTGCAGACTGAGTGCTATGAAACGCCCTGTAACCTGACTGAAATTGGTCAAAAATGCTATTAGCATCCAAAAAAGGTTGCAACTGGGCCAAAACACATTTCTCCAGAATCTTGGAAAGAAGTGGTAATTTAGAAATAGGCCTGTAGTTAGACAAGTTTGAAGAGTCAAGGCCATAACGGCTCAACCACAGCCTTCTTACAAAAGGAGGGGACCAAACCAAGAGCTAGGCTGCTGTTAATTATCTCCCCAACCAAAGAGCAGATAGTGTTCCAAACCTCTTTAAAAAAGCGAGGAGGCATCGGATCTGTGGGACAGGAAGAAGGTTTGATTTTATTAACCATCCCTGTTAACACAGATAAGGAAACGGGCTCAAACTGCTCAAAAACACCTGAGCTTCGAGTGGCAACTGGAAAACACACTAAAGAGGGAGATATATTGGCCCTAATGTCAGATACTTTGTCATGAAAAAAAGAAAGAAATCTTTCACAAGTGTCTTGTCATCTCCAAAAAAGTGGATGGATTAGGATTAAAAACAGAGCCAACAGTTTTAAAAAGAACACGAGGCTTGCCAACATTGCGAGAAATCAAGTCTGAGAAATATTTAGACTTCTCAGCTTTAACAACACTTTGATAATTTCTCCAGCTCTCTTTAAGAATCTGGTAAGACACCTCCAAGCGGTCATTTTTCCACCTCCGCTCCGCCCTCCGACACTCCCGCCTAGCTGCGTGCGTGGCGTCATTGAGCCAAGGCTCCTGCTTTAGCTTAGGACGGATGGCTTTAAGGGGGGCAACACTATCCAGGGCATCTGCACAGTTGGAAATAAAGAAGTTTGTCAACTTCTGTGTGTCTAAGAATGCGGTCGAGTTAAGCACATCATGTGAGGATGCTGTAAAGAGTGGAGAAAATACAGCGGCAGTATCTGGCGTGATAACACGGCCATAGCGCACAGCAGGCAGCTTCCTGTCAATACTCAAACTAAAATCAAACATGACAGGGCTATGGTCCGAAAAAAACGCATCACAGATACAGACATTGTCAACAGGAAACCCAAAAGACACTACCAGGTCTAACGTATGACCGTGTACATGTGTAGAGCCAGTGATATGCTGTGTTAGATTAAAAGCTTCATTAAAATCTAAAAACTCTCTGGCCATGGGCTTCAGCGGACAACATATATGCACATTAAAATCTCCGACCATTAAAATCTTATCATAGCGCGTCAGCATAAAACCAACAAAGTCTGAAATGTCCTTGATAAAGTCCTTATTGTACTTGGGTGGTCTGTAAATTACAGCACACAGCACCGGGTTACTCAGTCTCAGCTCAAAGCAGCTCAGTTCAAACGATGAGAAAGACCACCCCGTAATGACTTTGTGATAGACGCAGTTCTTAAGGACAGTAGCTATACCTCCGCCACGACCAGTGGCTCTTGGAGTGTTAATAAAAGTACACTCTGGAGGTAACAGTTCTGAAAACGATGAGGACTCACCAATGTTGATCCAAGTTTCCATTAAGAACAATATATCCAAAGTGTGCGAAGTAAAAAAGTCCTGCAGGATAAAGGTTTTATTCAACACTGATCGCGCATTCACGAGCGCACACCTCATTGGAACAGCTGTAGCCGCATGAGCTGCCCGGCTCAGTGGCCTGAGGTTACCGGGAGACACGCCACTTGTACCCCGGGAAGAGGAGCGGTGTGCGCGCAGCGCGCAAAGATCCTCCCGCTGTCCGACAATGGGCACCAGTCAAGCGCCCACCGGAGCTAGCGTGCGTCGAGAGAGATAGCGGCGAAGACAGTCCCTGTAGTCCGGAGAAAGAGACGGGGACCACACCACGTCGGGAGAAAGTGCCAGCCAGGTTTTCAGCTTTACAAGCCTGCCGGATGGCACACCTCGGCGTTTACGCTTTCTGGGAAGTGGCGCATTCACCCGGAGGAGATACCTGGGCAGGTCAGTCAGGTAAAAGGAATCCGACTTTCCATTAAAAATCGTACATGATTGGACCGATTCTTTGATTTTTAACAATTCTAGGCATTCATACACCAGTAGCGAGTCAATGGTGCTTGTGACTGACGTTAAAATCACTAAAACACAAACAGAGCAGAGCAGTGCCAAGCGGCGAACCAGACACACCGGCGCCATCTTGATTCACAAACTGCATACTGAATACTCAAAGATGATCTGAGTATGCAGCGGCTGCCCGAGCGTTTACACACAGATGCATACTCGATACCCCAGAATGCATTTCGTGCCAGCTGGGAAGCAGCGCCGGGAAAATTCAAATAGTCCGACCACAAGTAACAGAAAATGACTGCATTCCGGAAAAAATACTAATTCATTCAGTAATAATATATTATCTAGCGAGAAAGTAAGTATTTACATCACGATTATGAGCCCAGTTGTTTGAAATAGTGACTGTGTTTAATTTGTCTTGCCGTTTTCGGAGACCGAAGCGTTCGCTTGGTCGGTGTTTCCGTCCGTGTACCGTAAACACCAGGCAGCAGCAGCCCCCCCTTCACGTTTCAAGTTATTGTGAAGTGTTTTCATTATCAACAGCTGCATGACACAAACCGAGCTGCAGTGGATGAATAGAATTAACACAAACACCTGTGTATCCATGGTGATCTGTCTCCATTTTGTATTTCGTCTTCCCACGTCAGAGGTGCGCAATGCATTGTGGGGCAGAAGCAGTACGTGAAGCAAGCTCCGCTCCATACTCAGAAATCGAAGCCGATTAAGTATACATCCAGGCATTTCTCGCATACACAAAATTTGCATACTATACAGTGTGAACGCACTGGGGTTAGTATGAGTAGTGCGAGTAGTACGCCATTTCGAACACACCCAATATGTCGGCCTACATGAAACATAGGGCCACGGTAATGTAATTTTTTTCTATAAAGGTTTTTCTAACTGAATGAAAATAAAACAAACACTAGTGCGAGTAGTACGCCATTTCGAACACACCCAATATGTCGGCCTACACGAAACATAGGGCCACGGTAATGTAATTTTTTTCTATAAAGGTTTTTCTAACTGAATGAAAATAAAACAAACACTTTATGGGGTTGATTGTACTCCTATTTTGACAGACTTTACATACAAATAGAAACATATATCTCCTATATTCACCGTTTCTGTTTGGCGAAATGCGCTGGATATATAAAATGCCACATTCTACACACTGCACCTTTAAAATACACAGCAGTTAGCCATAGC
This sequence comes from Scarus forsteni, assembly GCA_036419115.1. NCBI lineage: Eukaryota > Metazoa > Chordata > Actinopteri > Labriformes > Labridae > Scarus > Scarus forsteni. The sequence goes on from JAZDUH010000112.1 coordinate 6,914,118, forward strand.
TTAAAGATTAAAGAACATATTCAATATATCAATGCCGTGATTGTAGAAACTGAATAGTCTTGTGCTTAGCCATGCTATAAGCTCTGACCTAAACCCAACTGCGACACTGTAGTATGACCTCAAGAAAACTTTTCACACCAGACATCCCAAGATTCTTGCAGAACTTCAGCAGTTTTGTGAAGACGAATGGTGCAAGATTTATCCCGGTCATTGTGCAAATCTATCTGCAATTACAGGAAACATCTAGTTAAAGTTATTGCTGCCAAAGGAGGGTCAACCAGCTTTTGAATCCAAGAGTGTACTTACTTATTCCCCCTGTACATTTACATCTTATGGCCATTAAAAATATGATAACATGTCGTTGTTTTGGTGTTATTAGTTTAAGCAGACACCGTTTACTCACTTTTGTGATTTGAGTTAAGATCAGACCACATTTTATGCCCAATTTAGGCAGAAACTTAAGAAATTACAAAAGGTGTACTTACTTTTCCTCCCACTGTACTATTGGCCTAAACATGGGGTTACACCAATAGCTGATAACTACATACAGTGTATGTTTTCAAATATTCGGATATTCATAAAAAATTGAATAGTTCATGCGAAGATGGCTTTGTTCTGTGTGCGGCAGGTCGCAGCAAGTAGCAGGAATCCTATTATTATCGGCCAGAGCTGTGTAGCGATATCAAACTGATCAACTTTAAGGAAACTCTAAAAGGACCAAGAACATTCCTCTCTGACTCTGTGCTTCATGACTGTAAATCACCTAAAACATGTGTTGGCATTAAATCTGTTTCGCCCCCTCCGAACTACCCCAAACAGACATCGGTGTGGATGTTTACTCTTCTTCCTAAACAGCGATTGGCTGAGACCAAATGGCATGTTCGAAAAGAGTCCGTTCCCAACGTCGTAAATAAACTTCTTAGGTGACACCTAAGTTGACCTTTGATCCCCCTGGCCATCTTGGACCCCTCATCCGCTCCAGATGTGGTCTCTGTCTAGCACAGAAAACCACAAAACTTTCAAACTGTTTAAATGAAATAATGGACATGTGTAATGATGTAATATTTTGTCCTGTCATGAAAAATGCTTTCTAATGATGTGACTTGTGTGTTTTTAGCCCTAAAGATCCCCAAGTTAGGAGAAAGTTAGGTTATCACTCTGTTTCATTGAAGAATGCTTATAATAGGATTTCTACACCTTAAGTTTTGGTTGCAAACCATCTTAAGGGCATGTTGACTGATATATCTTAAGTTAACCACCTCTATTGTGTTTAATTGACTGTTTAATAGGATTTGAATTGTTTAATTCTTTCTTATACTTCAGATATGTAGTATTTGGTATCAAATTGATCACCATGAGATTTCCTATCCAGTTGGAGTGCTTATATTGGATGTTTAATCAAAATACAACTTAATATTGGCCAAATATTAGTTGATAAAGTGTTGTTAACTCATCCAAAGGCCCTCCTCCTCTGAGATCCTCATCAGGAGACAAAACAGAGAAACATGCGGTCTTCTCGCTCTCTTCGCTCTCTTCCTCTTCTCTTGTCCGTCTCCTTCTTCCTCCTCGTCTTCGTCACCACTTTTGATTTTTGGCTCACATATTTTCCTAGACTCTTTTGTCTAAGTTTTGTGACATGCCCGCCGATTCTTTCTTTATAAGCCAGTAAGACTTCAAAGATTTGCTTCATAGTAAATGGACTTTTGTTATTAATTTCAGAATAGTATTCGTTTGGCCAATGAATTCTTGATTTTTGGAATTAGTTACAAATCAATATTTTTTTATACAATCGAGACAACAACGCCCAAGCTCCAGCGTAAAATCTTGAACAGAACCTGCCAGTCCAATCTGAGACTTCTCGCCCGGGAAACCTGGGACCAGCTCACGTCTGAACAACCTCTCTGGATCCATCGCGCTGGGCAGAGTGTGGACCAACCCTCTGGGACGACACCCAGAACCAGAACAGTCCTTCAGATTCTCCAGTAGCTCGGACCAGATGAGGCCCAATCCAGACGACACTTCGTAAGAGGCAGTTCTATCTTCTTTCAGATGGGCTTGAGTGTGTCTTGGTTCAATTCTCTAATAATTTCCCCTTGATTTGACCTTTTACAAGTAGGTTAATTCGGAAATTAATCCTCTATAACCACTCCATATGCTTAAATGTTCCTTGAGGGTTCATATCTTCTTTCCTGATTGACAGAATCATTGATTTAGTACATCTCTGACATTTGTTCCTTCTTAAGTGTTTATTTTATTTTATTTTGTCTTATATATTCATTTTAATAAATCACCCTTATATATTTAAAGTTCTGTCTGTTGGTGTTCTATTTGGAAGATTGACATCACTGCATGAGAGTTCTGTCTTTAGATTTGAGATTGATTAAACAACTGAAGTTTGACTTAATTGATTAAACTGATAAGTTTGACTTAATTAATTTATCTAATTTAAATGAAATAAATTAATAAATCAGCTAATTAAGTTAATTTTGCCTTTTTTGTATAAAAAGGATGGTGCCCCCTTTAATTAACGAGAGCAAACCTGGTTATTAAATGAATATTAATTTCTTTAATTAATATTAATTAATATCCAGAAAATAATCACTACAGCTGTGACGTCAATTTTATTTAAAAAAAAAGAACAAATGGGACAGAAAACTGCACGGAAACCACCTAAAAATGCCCATTAACTTTCAAAATGAAACAAACCGTGTCAAAACCAGATAGTATTTAACTACAACAATAAACTGACATAATAATGATTGGAACCAGGCCAGGAGTCAACAGGTTGGCTTCTCACCATTGGTGTTATGCAGTTTATGTAAATGCTTTTTCTTCTCTCCTGCTTTCTGCTACGCTCAGGCAAAGACTCAGAGCAACAGCATTCCATGCAGTCACAGAGGTAACCTCAGCTCTGAATTGCTGACTTAGAATAAATTCCATGTGCATTGTTCTGGGACAGTTAATGGGCTAAAAACCCGAGTTTCTCTCATACATTCTTAAGAGGATCACTTACAAGTGAAACAATGACCATTCAGTCCGAAAATAAGAAAAGAGTCTAGCAAGCGAATGCATTTTATTTACTTTTTTTTTGTTTCAATGGACACTGCAACAAGAGAGAGAGAGAGAGATTTATATTTTAAGTACTACCATATACATGTTTTTTAGCCCTGTTTATAGTTGGTCTTTTGTCAGAAACTTTTTTTTTATGAATCTTATTTTTTTTTCCAGTGTATCGGACATGTACTCAGCCATAAGTGACAGGGAGCTGGATGACATCATTTTAGAGATCCACTTAGGTCATAGAAACACTGGATACAGGATGATGGGATCTTTCTTACAATCAATCAATCAGAGGATTGCGAGTGCAGAGTAAGTGTGTCATACACTCACACACACTTGTCTCTGAAGTAAAAAGCTATATAAAATTCTGAATGAATTGTGCTTGATTACCAGCCCTTTTATAAAATGTGTTTTTTTTTTTTGTTAATATATCATGTAGAACTTTTCCCTGAGATAGAATGCCTCACTTTTTTTTACTAATAGTGGCAAGAATTCAGGACTCATTGAGAAGGGTGGACCCTGACGGTACAGCATTGCAGGCCATAGCCAATCGAACACTTCAACGGAGGCAGTACTATGTCCCAGCACCAAATGCAATGTGGCACATTGCTGGGAACCACAAATTAATTCGGTACTTTCTTTAAATGTTTATGTATTATGTAAAACTGTTTATACTGAATTATATTTGAACCTGACAGAACTGTGTCTCTCCTCTCTTTCCTTATTTGATGTTATAGTGTTGACTGTTTTCTTATAGTTTTTCTCAGTCACTTTGGTGCATTTCTCACAACAGAATTATATTTCTCACAACTGTTAGTGCATTTCTCAAAACAATTAGTGCAAACTGCAAAACCTAGTTGATAACCTGCCAAAGCGTGTCTCTTGCATAAAATAAATAGTCCATTCCTTAAAAGCAAATCTTAATGTCAATGAAACTGTCAGTGTCATCAAAATGAAAAGTTCTGACTTCATTTTTTTGAATAAGACGGTCAAAAGGCTTAGTCATGATTTCATTATGACACTTAAAGGTCCAGTGTGTATTATTAAATGCTAAACGAAAAAAATATAAAATAACAGACTTGGTAAAGATGGAATATATTATTTTAAAGTATATTTAAAGTAGTTTCTTATCAGCCTTAAATAATTAATGTTTTGTTTTCGTTACCTTAGAAAAAGTAATTTATATCAATCTAGGAGTGGGTCGCCCGTTTATGGGGGCCTCCATCTTGCGTCGCCATCTTACGCTTTCGCGTTTTTTTCCCACCCCTTCCGGAAATGCACAGTTGTGAAATAGACGAAGAAGAGAGTGATTACCAAACAGCTGTGCTAATACAAACAAACATGGAGGGCCACACGTACAATTTGCCAGCAGAGGAGCATGAAACTTTGTCAAAGAAACGAAAACGGGATCAAACCAAACGCAATCGGGACAGACTACGACATAAAAAACAGGGTCAACATCGGCGCTGCCTTTCCCAGATGGAAGTCATTGAAGGATAAGTTTGCAGACAGACGCAGAAGTTGCCTGTTTTTTGCTGGACAGGTAAGACTAAGTGTCGAATTGTACTCTTATATGGAGCTGAATTTATTTGTTTACTTTCGGGAGAAGTCGGAGAGAGAATGTATCTGCTATGAGAGGCTTATTTCACGGCCACAAGCAATTTTCTGTGGACAGAAAACATAGGCTGATAACTAAGCTGTATAGTGCTGTTGATGAGACAAAGATAAAGATTTTCAACGTACTCCTTAATCTTATTGTTTGCTCCTAATTTGTTATTCAGTAGCACATGTACACATTGGTAAGGTGTACTTTTTAGGATACTTCGGTCTCAGGAAAACCTCTGTGTCATTTCTCAGACCAAACAGCATCAGAAAAACCCCCCTCAATAAAACCTCCGTCAGATAATACGGCCTCAGGCTTCAAAATGAAAGTCATCAGACAAAATACTGGAAAAACGGACTCAAATAAAAAACAGCCTCAGGTCGTAACAATATCAGAATCATCATATCATACATGTCAAGTCGTCTTGAGACGGCATTCAGCTAAAAAATCAGCTACTAGCAAACTTCCCATTTTCAAAATAAAAGCTTTCTTCATTATCTCCTATTAGTTCTTTAACGCTTTTGTAAGTTACGCTCTTGTTTTGGAGCCGACCGGAAGTTTCTTCGATAGCATACTGGCCGGCTTAACAGAATGTCCAAAATACCGAAATGAAATTTGTATCTGTGCGTTTTATGGCTCAAATGACCACATTTTGGTATTCTACGTGGTGACTTTCTCGCCTAAAATGCTCTCTGAACTTTCAAATGTGGTGAATCAACAGAGATATTTGATAGCTTGGTAGCTGGAAACACTCGTTGACGACGCCATGTTGAAAAACACTTTTAGTGCTTGGAGGGCCACCGTCGCTCAGGACTTCTCCCAAAGGGAGGGGGGATTGCCGGAGTGCTGCAATCTCAAACCTCACCTTTAGATGTCGCTAAAAACTACACACTGGACCTTTAATTCTGTCTGTGTTTTTGATTTTGGTGACACTACCTGAAAATGCTCAGACAGCGCTCCACAATGTTTACACAGCCATTTGAAAACTACAGTAAAGTTACACATTTTACACATACTTTATTTAGTGAGGGAACCGAGTACAAGACACTGAATATGTATGTTTCACATTCTTACTGAATCTGCTCTTTGTATTTCTCATTTGTTCAAAGCAATGTGCAAAAGAAAAATAAACGCTTGTTTACAACAGAGCTGAGTCTAAATGTGAAATGTAAAAAATGACAAGTTCTCGTCTCAACATCAGACTGCTCCCTTTGACCTCAGTCACTGTGAGGATGTGATTCACAACATGGTCCAACAACTGTAGACCTGACTTCATCAGTAACCCCCTGTGTACTCAGCCTCTTCTTACTCTTCCCCTTTTTATCCCCTTACCCATCCCTTCCCTTATCCTCACCCCTCTTCCTCCACACTGATCTTCCATTTCTGTGTCACAGTGTTGTAGAAATGGTACAGACTCTGACCTGCTCTGTTCATATATTCTAGCAAAGTGAGGGTTCATGGATTCAGCTCTGAGTGACTGGGGAGAACTGAATTATTGTTGGTTGCCTATAATTCCTAACAGACTTTTTTTTTTTTCAGGAAAAAAAAATATGAATAAAATTTGTAAAGTAGTTCAACATTTTTGTATTTACTGACTCAAACGATGAAATGAGGAGTGTTAGTTTTATAGGGAATGACTATTCAGAGTTTATAGGTATAGTTCATTTTGACTGACATGACAAAAGCAAAGGAATATGTTAAAAAACAGCAGAGAATCATATTAAAGCTGTAGATACATGTCCAAAAGTATTTGCAGATGGCTGAAAGGAATGAAAAATAGCTGCTATGATGAGCACAAATGCCTTAATGTTGTGGAGGTTGAACCAACAGTTATGAGAAATTTAATTCTGTTGTAAGAAGTGAACCAAAGCAACTGAGAAAAACTGTAATCAACATTACTTATGTGTGTGCGTTTGCTTTTTTTCTTCTTCTTCACCAACAGCTGGAGATTTGTGGTTCATGCTGGTATAGATGGCTTCAGCCGAATGATAGTTTATCTGTCTCCGGCAACAAACAACAGAGCATCAACGGTCCTGGAAAGTTTCATCACAGCGGTCAATAAATTTGGGTTACCGTCTCGTGTGCGCTCTGACAAGGGTGGGGAGAATATTGAGGTGGCTCATTTCATGGTGGAACACAGGGGAGAGAATAGAAACTTCCACATTACAGGAAGAAGTGTTCATAATCAAAGGTATGTTTGTTCCTCCTTTTTTCTACTTAGTCTATCAGTCTTGGTTGGCTCCCCTGCACTTGAGGCAGTGTTTCTCTTTGTTTTGTATTTGTCAAAAATATCTACATTTATCCCTTTTTTCATCAATAGTATGTATCATTGCTTTTCAACTGTAATTACAATTGCAGGATAGAGCGCCTCTGGAGGGATGTCTACACACATGTCCTTGACACATTACACATTCTCGTCAGCAATCTTGAAAGGGAGGGGATGTTAAATCCTGATAATGAAGTGGACCTGTTTGCTCTGCACTGGGCTTTTCATCTCCAGCTCAAGAGGAAACTGGCCTTCTTCATGGATGCTTGGAATGGCCACAACTTGAGAACAGCGGGTGGCCAGTCACCATATCAGCTGTGGTCATCATTTCCACACTGTAATGATCCTAATCAGGTAAGTAACAGTGCTTGTGTGTATTGTTTTGGGAAGCACTACTAATACTTAAAATTTAAAAAGCATTAAATAATTGTAATGGGGGATTACACATATTTTGTGTTATTAAACCATGATTAATGTTTTTGTGTGTAGGTGGAGGCAGATTATGGAGTTGATTGGGATGGCCCATATGGCTATGACATCAGAGATGGAGGGGAGCAAGTAGGCTACAAGTTCCTGACATTCAACTGCCACAAGACCTGACTGCTGAGGACATGGCCAGATTACCTGACCCCAGTGTCCCATTCCTGGAGGCAGTAGATGTGTACTCTTCCACAGTGCAGCAGTTGAGGCAGCTAACAGCCATGGGCATGTAATTCTGTTTTTATGAATGTGCTTAACTGATACTTTTAAGTTTCTGTACTATCCTTTGTAATGAAAAGATAAACACAATTGAGAAAATTAAAAAAAGAACAAACTAACAAACTTGTATTTTTATTTAATTTGAGTCTGTAAGTGACAAACATTCAAGTAACTGCGAATGCTTCTGTTCTGAAAACGACAGTTGAAAGTGTCTATAAAACTTATCACTTTTTTTCCTGACTTGATTGACATTTCTCCAAACTATTAGAAATAAAAACAGAATAATGAAAATGTGGAGTGCCAAATTCCAATTCAAAATAACATGGAGATCATGAACAATTTTAAACAAAACTGTGACTGGGGGTAAAACAATCAATCAACAGTCTTTCAGGTCATTCACACCAACCCAAAACCAAACTCTGAACTTTTCACAGAAGCACTCAAGTTGTCCCTGAAGGTCTTGTACGTCTTGCAATTTAGAGGCAGTTTCAGGGTTGTGAGACAGGTTGATGCTACAGGCAAGGTCACATCTGGGGAATCTTCAACTAACAAGTTCTCAGGGGGGACACCCCAACCTGTCCAAAAGCGAAAGAGCATGAGTAGTTCCTCAGATGAACCTAAAGAGACATGGTTATAAATAAAATTAATTTTAAAGTTTTGCATTTGTTAATTACATTGAGATGTCTTAAAGGGAATTTTAGGAATGGACCTTAAAAATCTAGACTTTCTAAAGTAACAAATTATAACATGGCTTGAAATATAGATTTTTTTTAGACTTTAAATTGATATCGAGGCTATTGTGAGTCAGTTACTGCCATTCTCAAGTGAGAACTCATAAGCAGTAACTGACTCACAATAGCCTCGATATCAATTTAAACTATTAACATGGAGAACTCATCAGGTGCCCCTTGAGGATCAAAATGTTCACTATAATATTTCTGATGTATACATACTGATCTGACCATTTTCAATGTACTCTCGTAAAAATCCTGTGACCAGGCAGGTCCCCTCCACAATGCTCTGGTCATCCTCATCTTCACTGTCAGGTGTTGGCCAAATGACCCTTTTCAGGATCATCTAGAAAACAGAAGGTTGTAATATAATACATAAGTGAACTGAGTAAAAATAGAGTAATGATTTAAGCCTATTTTGAAAGTGGCATCCCAAATAAGGAAAAAAAAAAAAGTACTACATCAAATCTAATTAAAGCTTCAAGCAGCGTTGGTCGGGTCCTCGCACTCTCGCCTGCCCCTCATGCCTCATTTTTCCCCCACTGCAAAGCTTTCATCCCTTTCTGACCCTCTCTGAGCTCTCACAGCTGAGATTATGCTACTAGTACTGGAGAGTCACATGACCAGCTGTACGGAACCCTCAATCAGTGGATGACATCATCACCTACTGCTCCTGCTGAGTCTGATTTTGAAATAACTTTTTTCTGAAACCGCTCTTAAAAGCTAGCACAATTTTGTCCAAACTTTTGTGCAAATAAACATTTTTGAAGTAAAATGTGTCAAGAATCCATCCATGATATCTACAAAGCTGTCAGACTTTTACTTTTTCGTGTAAATGCCGTAGAAATGCAGCATGTGTTTGGAAAAGTGCTCTCTCCATAGAATTTAATTGAAAAGAGCTGAGAGGCTCCCCGACTTTGAGGGCTGGCCATTCGAAAACCGTTTAACAAATAAAAGGTTTTAGCAACTTTTGATCAGCACAGTCTCCTCTGTCATCTAAAGCAACTTTCAAGCCGATACCATTTATGGTTTTTGAGAAGATAATTTTTGTTTGAAGGGCAAAATCCACTTGATATTTTATTTTGAAAGGCAAATTGACGGCTTCCTGTTAGAGATACGTCAGGGGTGTCAGCACGTGATTTGTGGGTCTCAATTAGACAAACGTTTTGACGGTCTCATTTTTCAATGCCATTCCTACAGGCCGTGCAAGAGAGCTTATTATGGGATGTCAGGGGTTAATTATTTTACTTTCTCGAATTTTTCGCTGGCTGTGAGGTGTGAGCAGATTTTGGTGAGTTTTGGAGCACGTTAAGGGGGTCAAATTAGGGATCAAAGTGACAAGAAACGGAGCAGCCTTAGGACGAGGACCCTAAAAATATTGTAATACAGTTTTATCTAGTCAGCAGACATAAGCCTCAAGCTGAATGTTAATTACCTGTGAATCTATCGCCTGTGCTGCAGTTCTAGGAAAAAGGACATCACCCAAGGCTGGACGTCCTTTAATCATATCAAGAACACCAGTGTCCTTCAGTCCCCTGCGCAGCTGTTTTATTTGTGTTTTGCATCGTTCAACAACCTACAATGAGTATGTTGTATAATTAAGAGTTTACAATTACAATAACATTTTTAACAAATAAAAATGTGAAGGAAAGGGGTTACATAATTTTAGTGGTTTACAGGCTTAGCATATTTAAAGAGGTCTATTTCATAACAGTTACTTTATTTTAAATTTTGCTCTCTACATTAAAATCAAAAACAGTCTCTATTTTTTCCCTTTTAAATTACCACATGGTGGAGAAGCCTCTCTGCCAACCACCTTCTGTTGTCAGCAGTGACTTGTGGCAGATCCCAACTTATTGCCAAATTGTTGACTTCTGTTTTCTGCTGCTGTGTCAGGTCCCGCTGACTTTCGAGCTGCAATGTACAGGAGAGCAAAGCATAATTCTGTTGTATGTTGTGTTGTTTTACACTATTTACCACTTATAGTTAACATTACAATAAACTATAAATGACTTATAAATCACAATGGTATTCACAGTAGTGGCATGCTTGAGCAAGTATAAGTAATGAATGAATTTCATGAATTTCCCTTCGGGGATGTATAAAGTATTTTCTAATCTAATCTAATACTCCTGGTAAAACTTACAACAGACACCACATCGACTACATCCAGATCAGGGCAGTCAAGGAGCCCCAGAGCAGGACACTCCTCTTTGTTACCAGTGACAAGCTGCAGCATCACTGGACTTTATCCGTTAAATTTTGGACCTCTATTAATAAATGAATGTCCCATAGCACGCCCTGCTACCCTGAAAAGGTCACCTTCGACCAGGGCTCTGGAGGTGGACGGGACTTTGTGGTCTTCTGCTCCATTAAACAGAAGAGTTCTGCCTGTGTTCTCTAAGATGATGGGGAAAAAAAAAGTCAAATTACAGTTGTAGTAATTATTTGATGACAGTTATACTTAGTGGAAAATAGTTAACTTAGTTTTATTTCAACTTAGTTACAGGGTTTTTATGTCACTTATATCAGTCTCGTAAAAAAATAGTTTGCATGAAAAAAGAACAATTTTTAATTTATAAGAATAAAACATTTAAAACTAGAAAAGTCGCATTTCCTTGCAGCAAATGCTAAAGCTCAAGAAGTGAAAATGTGAAATGAAAATGCTAAAAGCAGTGAAACAAAGCTGGAAAAAGTGTGAGGAAGAAGAAGAATTTTGACAGTATCATCCGCAGAGCTCTCACCAGGGCCACAGAGTAACCTGCCATTTCACAAAATACAATATGAAGTCTTACCAAGGTTAAGCTCAAATCCTAACTGGATTTTATCCAGTGCAAAGAAATGCCGCTTCACTCCCCCCCCCCCCCCCCCACAGCTTTATCCCCTGAAACAAAAGAAGTTGTAAGTATATATTTGGGGATTCACTTCCCAAATATTCTAACCTCATGACAATATGTATTCAGTTTCTCTGGGTTCAATACATTTTACTCCTTATAGTGTGATAAGAAAGGATGGGTTTTAAAAAGATTATCAGTTGCTGAGAGATACGTACCTGTCAGTACCACAGAAATCGGGCTTGCCCAGTCAATTCCTGGCCTCTTGTAAAATGTTAAGATTTCCCTTTCCCGGTCTTCTTCACTGCTCCTGACGTCAAGCCTTGCAACCAGCATTGGCTTGTGTTCTGCATCATTAAGCAGTTTTTGTCGATACATGTCTGCTGCAATGGTTATGTCAGGCTCCAACATCCACCCTGTGAAAATCAAGTCATCAAAAAACTAAAAAACAAGGTAAAGTATGATAGAAAATGAATGTAACAGATGCTAAGATTATATGTGCTTATTATGGTCATGTGTAAATGTGTGTACTTTTTAAGGTTTCAAGCTCTTGGGAGACAGCAGACCCCCACTTGAGTAATGCCATCATTGACATGAAGGTTTATGTTTAACACTGAAATTACTAACTTTTCACTGACCTCACTTTATCCTCTGTTTATAGGAGTCTGATCAGGATGTGGTGTGTTTTTTTGGTGTGAGTTTTCAGTTGGTTGAATGAGGAGTGATTGGTTTAAATGTAAAACTTAATTCCTAAGTAAGGAACAACTTTTCATTATATGTCTGCATGCCTGTTCTTAATAGTTAAATTACTCTTGCATGTTGTAGTTAAAGAATGACACACAGGATGTGGTACCAGGACCTGTCCTGGCAGAGGTTAACAGAGGTTTTTATGGTGAGTTTTATGAGTTTATTGCAGAGGCAGACTGTGTGTTCTTAGCAGTTTCATTACAGATGGCTCATTACAGCTCTGTTGCACATTCTTAATTCGTTATAATTAATAAATCTGAGTTAATTGAGAACTTTGATGCATTTTGGTCATCTCTTCTCAGATAAACGAGCACAAAGGGACCGGTAATAAGGTAAATAATTATTTAGTGTGGCGAGTGACTTTGAAGAGTACCCTATTCTGTGGCGTTTAGTAGGTTTGGGAAAACTTCAGGTGCACAAGGAGAGGAGTACCCCTCTGATTGGATCAGAATTGAGGGTAGGAAATTTGAATAACTTGTCATTTTAGGATTAAAGTTAGTGACCAGAATTTCTTTCAAGTACATCAATTTTATTATTCCCAGATCAGAAGCAATAACTTAAAGGAAAAGTTCGGTTCCTGCAGCTTTTACATTGTTTATAGAATGAAGAACAACAATATACTCACCCAGAAGGCTTTCCTGATGCAAACGGTGCTTCGGGAGATATTTAGATCCAAAATCGAGCAGCGGACACCGATATAATGGTAGCCCGTAGGGCATAGATCGCCGCTCCTAAAACTGCATTAATCGCTCAAAAACTCATGTTTTTCACCGATATTCCATCATGATTTGCTCGAAAGGACCGCCATTGCAGCCTGTGTCTCTCCACAGCGCTGTGTGGCTGAACTAACCTCTGAACTGACGTGTTGTTTACATGCTCTTCCCGCATGAGCAGCCTTCTCTGGAGCGTTATGATCGCTTTCTTAACTGTACATCTGTATACTGTGGCTCCAAACTGTAAGGACGCCCATCATATTCACAGTCCTCCTCCACAACATCTTCATCCCATAGACATTCGTCCATTTTGCACAAAACTGGAAGAAGAAAGTTGATTGTAGCTGCCAATCTTCCCCTGAAACAGTGAGCCGCACTGCGCATGCGCAAAGGGCATGTAAACAGCTCGTCAGTTCAGAGGTTAGTTCAGCCACACAGCGCTGTGTGGAGAGACACAGGCTGCAATGGCGGTCCTTTCGGAGCAAATCATGATGGAATATCGGTGAAAAACATGAGTTTTTGAACGATTAATGCAGTTTTTAGGAGCGGTGATCTATGCCCTACGGGCTACCATTATATCGGTGTCCGCTGCTCGATTTTGGATCTAAATATCTCCCGAAGCACCGTTTGCATCAGGAAAGCCTTCTGGTTGAGTATATTGTTGTTCTTCATTCTATAAACAATGTAAAAGCTGCAGGAACCGAACTTTTCCTTTAATTTATCTTCTAATATTTATGATAAATATTTTTCAGAAAGTGTTGATAGTTTTAAACAAGAGGATAGCAACACCTTCAAAGCTGCTGCTGCTGTTTTCTTCAAGTAATGTCTGGCTGCTTGATGAACTGGCAGCCACTGAGGTTGCTGGTGGAGCTTCCTCTGAAGTTCTTGGTGGCTCATCCTCTAAGGTACTTGTCTGAGATCCTGCTGATCCCTCAGCATTTGCTTCCAAGTTACGTTTTCTTTGGAAATTAAAAAAAAAAGGAGAATAGTATCATTAGAAAAAAGTAAATACACCAACATAAGCTATAGCATCTTAAATAGATCTGTTGTCATAAGTGTCATTAATACTGCAAAATTAAACGATCCACTTGGGGTCCACTTGGTTGAGAAATGACATTCTTACTGGAAAGACCCTTGCAAAATCAAATAAAAATTACACACAGTAACAAAGCACTAAGCTTAAATGCACAACTCAGCTTAGTGAAATCTGTTTAGGCATACTAGAAGTTGTGGAGATATGTTTAACAGTCAAAACTCCTGTTCTTACTCTATCAGACATAATTACATTTAACTTTAAACTTAATTTTACCTCCAGAGAAATGTCTTTTTGCAGTGGTCTTATATAAACCATAGCTTGCCCCACTCCAAGTTGTTTACTTGACAGGTACTCTGGAGTATAGCCATTTTGTGGGCAGAGGATAAGGTCCAAGACCTTGGAACCTCTGCTTCTCAAAAGTTGAAAACCTCCACACTGCCGGAGCAGTGGAAAGTTTAAATGGATTTGATCCACAAACTCTGATGCTGTGCAGAATTTGTCTGAGGGAAAATAAAACAAGGCAGTCAAGACCAACTTGAAGTTAAAACCAAACGCTGATGCTTCAATATGTCACTCATTCCAAAAAGCTCCGTCAAGGCAGAGAAGCAGGTTTAGGACCTACAGTGTGACAAATTATTTAATTTAATAAGTTGCATTTCAAGTGATTAAAAAATGATATAAATCCTTTTTAATATTTTTAAGAAGTCAGTTGGTGACTGCATACATGATAATATACAGCCACATGGCTCATATTCTTGTTCCCAAGACTGGTTGGCATCTCAGGGCTTTTAGAGACAATCACCTGATGAACTGATTTGCCTGCTCCCACATCTTAACCCAACCAAGAACTAGTGGTCTATAACATGAGAGATGATTTACTGTGATGGCTTGCAATACAGTGCAAAATCAGTTTTGTAAGGTAAATAAGGTGCAGCGCACAGTACCAGCAGTGATGTCTGCAGATTCTGCATTCATTACAAAATATAGCCTACAATACTTTGTAAAGCGTGATATTTATTTTTTGACTTATTACCAAATTTAAAAATGACTGTAAATGGGTGTTTTTTGAAATATCAGAAAATAGCTACTTGCATACTAATTTGGCACACTGTGTAAGTCCAGTAACTATGAACAATGAGCTTTGCTTGCCTTTGTTTGCCCATGAAAAAACATTGATCTCTTAGCCAAACTTTATTCTTCCACTCTTTTAGTTGTGTACTTATAAAAAACAGAAATAGTGCTGCTATGAAGATAGATGTTGTTGAAAAGTAGGAGAGCTCATACATCATGACGTCTGGTAAGACCAGAAAAGTGCTGTATAAGTACTGGTCCATTTACCATTGACGTGAGATGTAAACTGTGATGTGAGAATTTGAAGGAAAAAAGTTAAGTTATCTTTAAAGGTGCTTTGAGGAGAATTTATTGCCGGTGTAATGCTGCGTTCCTGTAACCTCGGAAATGGAAGTGACATCATCTCCGACTTATCGGCGTTCCAGTTGAAGTCGGAAAAAAACATGCCTAACTACCAGGCTATTATTAGCTGTTGTTAGCACGCCCTGCGTTGTTGTATGAAGAATGTGATTATCACTATGGCAGCATTTTTGTAAATATAAATCTAACAATACTATGTATACAGCTGATCTAGAGCAACACACCCCAGTCAGAAGTGCAAATAAATGGATTATTACAGGAGCTAAATAACTGTTCACACTGCGGGCATCCATCTTCGATTGTCAACTCGGGGTGGTGAGGTTTCACCGAGTTCCCAGTAGGAAATTAAGACTTCGGGGGACGTTCCAGTTGCAGTTTCCCACTCGGAGCTCAAAATTCCTACTTCTGACTACAACTTGAACGCACCGGAGACGTTGTTACGACCGGCTCGAGAGCCGCAACAAACAAGGAGATCGGCACGCAATAATCAAAGTTCACCAATATTTTATTAAACTAAATCGTGGAGTATGAGAGTGATAATCAGTGGTGTATGTAAAGGTATGGCTGCAGTGTATGTTGTATGTGTGTAAAGGAAGGAGAAGAAGGACAAGCGGCTGCTGCGGTGGCGTCCAGGAAGAGAACTGGCGTCGGGGGGGATGAACGGAAATAACCTCCGCACCAGGCCAGGTGCCCAATCAGCCAATCAGCCTCTGAAAGAGCAGACACAGACAACCAGTATCCGAGCATGACCCAAAGGCCCCCCAAAGGCGTAACACCCCCCATAAAGTCAGGGTCCCAGAGGAACCCTGGCATAATTTAGTTGCTTGCCTATCAATACAAATATAAGTTGAAAAGTAAACAAAATACCTCACCTCTTATGTGCCCTACAGCCCCACAGTTCCCCACTCCATCCTCAGCAACTGGTAGGCCTTTCCTGAAGCTAAATTTAAGAGGACAGAGGGAGAGCAAGAGGAAAATGGGACACAATAGAAGTAAAAGAATACTATTTTAACATATTACAAACAATGAGCCCGTGACAATGCGTCCGCCACCACATTGTCGGCCCTTGATATGACGAATGTCCAAACTGTAGGACTGCAGCAACAGAGCCCAACGAATAAGCCGCTGATTGGGACACTGCAAAGAGTTCAGAAAGGTCAGAGGATTGTGGTCTGTCAAAACGACCACAGTCCCAGAGCTAACATACACACTGAAGTGCTGCAAAGCTAGAATCAAAGCTAGCGTTTCCTTTTCTATGACTGAGTAGTTAAGTTGATGTCTATTAAACTTCCGTGAAAAAAAAACAGACTGGCTTATCCACTCCCAAGTCATCACACTGCAAAAGTACCGCACCAGCACCAACATAACTGGCATCAACCTCAATTTTAAAAGTTCTATCCCACCGAGGCGCAGCCAGAACGGGTGCATTACAAATGAGAGCTTTGACATTTTCAAAAGCTGTCTGACACTCAGATGACCAAACAAACTTAACCTTACCTTTCAACATGTTTGTAAGGGGAGCAACAACCGTGGAAAAGTTACGACAGAAACAACGATAAAACCCCACTAGGCCCAAAAACCGCATGAGATCTTTTTTAGTTTCTGGTGGAGCATAATCATCAATCGCCTGAACTTTTTGCGTAAAGGACAAACCTTCCCCTGGCCTACAACTCGACCCAAATAAGTGACGGTCGCTTTCGCACACTCACATTTTGACTAGCTAATTGTCAAAGCAGCATCAGCTAGGCAGGTAAAGAGCTTCTCAATGCGATCAAGATGTACATCCCACTCATCAGAATAGATGACCACATCGTCCAGGTACACCGAGCAACCTTCCAGGTCTCCAACAACCCTGTTCATCAGGCGCTGGAAAGTCGCTGGTGCATTCCTCAAGCCAAATGGCATCACCTGATAAGAATACAAACCTGTGGGTGTAACAAACGCAGCAATCTCTTGTGCTCTCTTTGACAATGGAACCTGCCAGTAACCCTTCAACAGGTCGAACTTGCTGACAAACTTAGCTGATCCCACTTGATCCACACAGTCCTCCATCCTGGGCAAAGGAAAACAATCTGGTTTTGTGACACTATTTACTTTGCGGAAGTCAGTACAAAATCTGGGGGTGTTATCCGACTTTGGCACAAGCAAACATGGTGACGCCCAGCTAGAACCAGATGGCTCTGCTATATTGTTCTCCAGCATATAATTTACCTCAGCGTCAAGGAACTTACGCTTCTCTGGGTGGACCCGATAAAATCTCTGCTTTATAGGCTTAGAATCTCCAATGTCAATGTCATGTTCTACCATATGTGTGCGAGTAGGTGTATCACCGAACAAACATGGAAAACGATTTATCAAAGCAACCAACTGTTGACGTTTGGAAACATCCAAATGGCTGAGCAAACCATCCAAATTCCTCAGGGACTCTGAATTCTTCAGCCTACCATACAGGATGGCCTCATCAGGGCCCATCACATCATCCCCTCCTTGCTCTGCGACAGCAACAGGGGGGGCAGGCACAGACAAACAGGCAGGGTGGACCTCTGACACCTGCTCCTGAGCAGCTAACACACCAGCACGAGCATGATACGGTTTCAACAAATTAACATGACAGAGCTGAGTGGAAGATCTACGGTTAGGGGTAGCTATAACATAATTCTGATCTGAAACCTTCTTCAGCACAGAGTATGGACCAGAAAATTTTGCCTGAAACGGAGATGTTACAATAGGCAACAGAGCAAGAACCTGGTCTCCAGGGAGAAAAACACGATCCTCAACCTTTCTATCGTAAAGTTTTTTCATCTTACCCTGTGCAGAAGACAACTTGCCACTAGCTACCTCTTGAGCTCTATACAGCCTGTATCTAAACCCATTAACATAATCCAAAAGGTTCTGAGGTTCTACCTCCTTCCAGTCATCCCACAAAAGGGCCAATGGACCCCTCACTTTATGTCCAAACACCAGGTCATTTGGGCTAAATCCGGTGCTCTCCTGAACTACTTCCCGAGCAGCTAATAGCAGCCAAGGCAAGCCCTCCTCCCAGTCCCCCTTCATCTCAACACAATACGCACGTAACATAGACTTCAGAGTCTGGTGGAATCGCTCCAGGACACCTTGGCTCTGAGCGTGATATGCCGATGACTGATTGTGCTGAACGTGCAACTGTTTCAACACCTGAGAGAAGAGGCGTGAGGAGAAGTTAGACCCTTGATCTGATTGTATTGATTTTGGAACACCGAAGATAGATATAAACTGTGATAAAGCTCGCTGTCGACCTAGCAGTGATCGTGCGCAGGGGATATGCAGCTGGGTACCTTGTGCTCTGACACATCACAGTTAACAAATAACTAGCCCCTGACCTAGAAGGAGGCAAGGGACCTACACAGTCAATTACCAAATGTTCAAATGGTTGGCTTATTGCTGGTATCGGACACAGTGGCACAGGCTTCAAAATCTGATTTGGCTTGCTGGTAAGCTGACATGTGTGGCATGACGTAATGTACGCTGACACATCTCTTTTTAACTTAGGCCAAAAAAAATACCTCAAGACACGGTCATATGTCTTCTTGATACCAAAATGTCCTGACTCATCATGAGAAACCTGCAACACTACACTGCGAAATTTAGATGGCACGACTACTTGATATACAGGATCACCAACAAAACTGTCCCACTGTGGCACCCACTTCCTAAGCAACACATCTTTTTCAACAAAATAACACCGAGCATGGTTTTTCACCTCATCATCAGGAACTGCCATTTTCCACATATCCTTCAAGGACTCATCAGCCTGCTGCTCCTTCACCAACTCACTGCGGGAAATAGACCAGGGAACATCAGGACACATAAACTCATCCTGTTTCTGATAATCTATTTTTACTGCAGATTTTGACTGTGCACGCGTCACAGCACATGCAACAAACACATCAGGAAACTCAGACTCATTTATGTCAGGGCCACTGCTAACCAGTGGTTCTGGCACCACAATAGCAGGAGGTGGACCATCAGCCCAAACCCGACTCCCACAAATGTCATTACCCAAAATCATCGTGACCCCATCCAAGGGCAGAGCTGGACGCACGCCAACTGTCACCTCGCCCTGAAACAGATCACATGACAACATCATTTTATGCAAAGGTACATGCAGAACTTTTAATCCCATCCCAAGCACAGGGATAAAAGAACCTGTGTATGTGTCATCTGAAAATGGCAAGACTGACGCTAAAATAAATGAATCAAAAGCTGCAGTGTCACGCAAAATTTTAATGTGCACTTTCTCATTGCTCCCAACCAATGAAACAAAACCTTCGCTTATGAAAGGCTGAAAAGGCTTGAGCTCTGTACATGACATGTGGGGCTGTGCCTCTCCACTTGCCAACCGTTCAGGAACAGGCGCTACCAACATAGCCGGCTTGGGGCTAACACTGGTTCCAGCCTGTTTTGATGTAGATTTTAACGCAAAACAATCACGCTTCCAGTGACCCCATTTATGACAATATGCACATTTTTTGTCTGCTTCACGTAATCCACGGCCATACTTTTGCTGCAACTCACCCTGTCTCCCCGATTGAGCAGTCCAGGTACCAGCTGGAGTAGAACTGTCTCTGTGCCCACTGCGAGTAACCAAACCACCCCCACCGTGCACCAGAACAAAGTCATCAGCTAAAGAGGCGGCCTCGGCTGCCGTCTTGACCTTCTGCTCACTGATGTAGGTGGATATGCGCTCAGTTACAGAGTTTTTAAACTGCTCCAGAATAATTAAATCACGCAAAGTCTCAAAGGAATCAACCCCTACTGCACTACACCAGCGATCAAAATGCGTGGACAAATCCCGCGCAAACTCCAAATGAGATTTGTCACCTTTCTTCCAGCTCCGAAACCGCTGGCGGTACGCCTCTGGCACCAGCTCGTACGCCTTGAGAACAGCAGTTTTCACCAAGTCATACTTGGCGCTTTCACTACTGCTCAAAGAAGAATATGCCTCTTGGGCCTTGCCCGTTAATACACACTGAAGCAATAATGTGCGTGTGGAATCAGACCACCCACGAGCATCAGCCAGCCGCTCAAACATCACAAAAAACACATCTGGATCCCTCTCATTAAATTTAGGAACAAGCCTCAACTCCCCCAAAACATTAGCAGGTCTCCCTGAATTCTCCACCGAGGAATCACCAAACACTGAAGAATCACCTACCATCTTTCCCTCAGCGATCAACCGCAATCTATGCCTCTGCACCTCAAGCCTGGCCAACTCAGTGTCCTGTCTAATTCTCTCCAAAGAGACCAACTGCTCTGTCTCTAACTTCATGCGTAACTGCAGCAACTCCTTCTGCTGCTCAAAGGACAAACTCGCGTCAGGATCCCGAACAGGCGGACTCGGGCTCTCATCCACGATAGAATCATCATCAGCAGCTTCCTTAACACCCAACACATTTGTCTTGAACAAGTGAACCTTCAAATTTGCCTTCACCGTCTCCTTCACGCGTTTATCACCGACATCTACCTCATAGTAGTCGGCTAACTTGACCAACTGATCTCTAGTACACTCGTCTAAAACCTGCTCAGACGGTTCTTGTACAAACGCTTTCACAAATTCATCCATCTTAACGTGGAAATAAAAGTTGAAAACTGCAAGGAATGCGATATGTTAAATCCGCTTGTGCACACCAGAGGAATACGGCCTCCACACGGAGTTTCCCCTCTGTCTAACTACCTAACCGGGAATCTTACTGTCTAACTCCCCCCTAGTCTTCATGAGGCGTAGCGGCGGGTTTTTATGCACCTTAGCGCGCTGGCTTCGGCGACCAGAAACTGGCAACAACCCCGAAACCACGGACAATGCTCCCGAGCGAATTTGGGGAAAAGGGAAAGGGAAGCTCTCAACCACCGTACCCCAACACTACAACCCCCCACCGGCGAAACCCAAAGGGGAAACGCCGCTAAGCCTACCAGGGGAAAACACCGACAGGTAATGCACACACAGACAGATTAACACTCACCTTCCTCGCCTTTAACTCCAACTCTCAGCTGTTACGGAGAACGGCTTGACAAACAGCTGCTTAAACTCGAACCAACGAAGAAAGAAAAAAAAAAAACTCCCGAAGCGTGCCAAAACTTTACTGATCTCAGAGCGCAACAATCTCACCATATAAGGTAACATACGTCACAGGGAAACCCCACACTTGACGTCACGAACACAGGACAGCTATCTACCTGAAAGAAATTCCCAGTGCGCCGCCATTACCCAGCCTGACACACACACTGCCCCGCGTAACTCGCACTCAACTCGACTAACTTAGTCATGATCAGACACAAAAAGAGACTTACCGAAGGACGAGCCCCCACTTTTGTTACGACCGGCTCGAGAGCCGCAACAAACAAGGAGATCGGCACGCAATAATCAAAGTTCACCAATATTTTATTAAACTAAATCGTGGAGTATGAGAGTGATAATCAGTGGTGTATGTAAATGTATGGCTGCAGTGTATGTTGTATGTGTGTAAAGGAAGGAGAAGAAGGACAAGCGGCTGCTGCGGTGGCGTCCAGGAAGAGAACTGGCGTCGGGGGGGATGAACGGAAATAACCTCCGCACCAGGCCAGGTGCCCAATCAGCCAATCAGCCTCTGAAAGAGCAGACACAGACAACCAGTATCCGAGCATGACCCAAAGGCCCCCCCAAAGGGCGTAACAGACGTGAAGCCAAATGTGTTTGTTTGTTGTGGTAAATGCAGCATGGATCTTTGTCGGAACTCTGCATTGCTTTATAACTTCTTTTTTCAACAACTTACAGGATGCAAAGCCACGAGGTAATGTATCTCTTTCTAGTTACGTAGCGGTAGTTTTTGATGTGTGACGACAAGCAATGCGGGGAAAAGTTATTATCGTTGTTGTAGCCGGCTATATATCGCTACTTACAGCCCGGCGCTCTCAGACGTGTAATATAAATAATAAAATAATATAAATTTGCTCTAGTTTTAACTGTCTTGTTCCTGAAGTTGAGTATCCAGGCCAGTCCAGCACTGTACGACCTGACCAGAAGGCTAAAGAATAGCATTTATAGATAACCTATTTAGATGCTATAAAACTCATCGATAAGTGTGTATTTCGATCAGGCATACATCTAAAAGTGAGACTTTTTTGTAATTACTGAAAAACTCCTCATAGTCTCTTTAAAAATGTTTACTTGTATAAAAAAATCCAAACGAATGTAAAATCATGTTAATGTCACAGATTGAAAAATGTGAAGAGTTCAAAGTTGTTAAGATGTGCTCTCATATTCTGCAACTAATCTACCTTCAGAAGACCAACATGTACATATAGTATAAAAAAAAAAACAAAATGACAAGATTTTAGAAATCATTTGGACCATCTATAGTACAGTGTCAATCACTTTAAGGAGCAGTGTTCATTTTAATATTCATATACCACGCGACACTGGCCGTGGTGGTGGTGTAGCAGCTATTTATCATTCCTGTCTCCAAATCAATCACAGACCAAAGGTTAAATATACTTCTTTTGAAAGCCTTACTCTAAATTTATCTCATACTGATTCAAAAACCGGCCAGACAGTCCTATTTGTGATAATTTACCGTCCTCCAGGCCCATACTCTGAATTCTTATCAGAATTCTCTGAGTTCATATCAAACTTAGTCCTTAGCTCTGATAAAATAATCATTGTAGGTGATTTTAATATCCATGTGGACAAGGAGAGTGATAGTCTTAGCTCAGCTTTTATGTCATTAATAGATTCAGTTGGCTTTATTCAGTCTGTTAATGAAGCTACCCATCATTTTAATCACACTCTTGATTTGGTTTTAGCATATGGCCTTGATATTAATGAAGTGAAAGTTTTTCCTGAAAATCCATTTTTATCCGACCACTTCTTAGTAACTTTTAGCATCCTCCTGGAAGATTCTGCATTTTGCAGCAAAACTGTGAGCAGTAGAAATCTGTCCGGTGGTTCCGTGGCTAAATTCAAAGAAGCCATTCCTACTGCCTTAAGCTCAATAAATTGGCCAACCGATAACTGTGATATTAGTTTTAGCCCGACTCAGCTAGATCAGCTTGTTGATGACTCAGCCAGTCTTCTAAGATCCACTTTGGACTCAATTGCTCCACTGAGACAAAAACGTATTAAACGTCAGAGGACAGCCCCTTGGTTCAGCTCAGAAACTCGTACACTTAAACAAACAACCCGTAAATTAGAGAGAATGTGGCGCTCTGATAAAAGGGAAGAGTCACGTATACTTTGGCGAGAGAGTCATAATAACTACATGAGAGCCTTAAAACATGCTCGAGCTGCCTACTACTCCTCACTTATTGAAGAAAATAGAAACAACCCTAGATACCTCTTCAGCACTGTAGCCAGGCTGACACAGAGTCAGAGCTCTATTGAGCCTGTGATTCCTCTAGCCCTGAGCTGTGAGGACTTTATGAACTTTTTCAATGATAAAATTCTGAAAATTAGAGATAAAATTAGCAACTCTCTATCTCCAGCTGAACCTGTCGTACCTCTAAATGTAGTAGTAGTTAGACCTGAGTTAGACAGTTTCTCTATGATTAGCCTTCAGGAGCTACATTCTCTGGTCTCCTCCTCTAAATCATCAACCTGCCTTTTAGACCCGATTCCAACTAAACTGTTCAAGGAGGTCTTCCCTCTAGTTTGTCCATTGTTGCTGGAGACAGTAAATATATCTCTATCAACAGGCTACGTACCACAGTCTTTTAAAACAGCAGTAATCAAACCCCTCCTTAAAAAACCTAACCTCGATTCAGGAACATTAGCTAACTACAGGCCTATTTCTAACCTTCCATTTGCCTCAAAGATCCTGGAGAAAGTAGTAGCTGATCAGCTAGGTGACTTCCTTCAAGACAATAGCCTGCTTGAGGACTTTCAGTCAGGATTTAGAGCTCATCACAGCACAGAGACTGCTCTAGTTAAAGTAACCAATGATCTACTCTCAGCTTCAGATGAAGGACTGCTCTCTGTTCTTGTTTTGTTAGATCTAAGTGCTGCTTTCGACACCATTGATCATGATGTTCTTATACAGAGATTAGAGATGTTACTTGGGATTACAGGGACTGCCTTAAATTGGTTTAAGTCCTACTTATCTAATAGATATCAGTTTGTACACGTGAACAACAAGTCCTCTGTGTACACTAAAGTAAGTTACGGGGTTCCTCAAGGTTAGGTGCTAGGTCCAATTCTCTTCTCTATGTATATGCTTCCCCTTGGTGATATCATGAGGAAATACTCTGTTAATTTTCACTGCTACGCTGATGATACACAGCTTTACGTATCACTGAAGCCAGGTGAGACAAACCAGTTAGACAAACTAGATGCCTGTTTAAAGGACATCAGATCCTGGATGGCCAGAAATTTTCTTCTTCTTAACTCAGACAAGACAGAGGTTATTGTGCTGGGCCCTCGACACCTTAGAGAATCCTTTTCTAGTGATTTAACTGCCATAGATGGCATTAGTCTGGCACCAAGCGCAACTGTTAGAAATCTAGGAGTGCTATTTGATCAGGATTTATCCTTTAACTCCCACATAAAGCAAATTTCAAAAACAGCCTTTTTTCATCTTCGTAGCATCACTAAAATCAGGCCTATCCTGTCCCAGAGCGATGCTGAAAAGCTAGTCCATGCTTTTGTTACCTCTAGACTGGACTATTGTAATTCTCTGCTTTCAGGCTGTCCCAGCAAGTCACTTAAGACGCTTCAGCTGGTCCAAAATGCTGCAGCACGTGTACTGACTAGAACTAGGAGAAGAGACCACATTACTCCTGTTTTAGCTTCTCTGCATTGGCTTCCCATTAAATATAGAATAGAATTCAAGATTCTTCTCCTCACCTATAAAGCTCTCAGTGGACAGGCACCAGTCTATCTTAAAGAGCTTGTAGTGCCGTACAACCCCTCTAGAACATTACGCTCCCAAAATGCCGGCCTACTTGTGGTACCATTAATCTCCAAAAGTAGTATGGGAGGTAGAGCCTTCAGTTATCAGGCTCCTCTTCTCTGGAACAATTTACCAACCACAGTTCAGGAGTCTGACACTCTCTCTACCTTTAAGGTTAGACTTAAAACTTTCCTCTTTGATAAAGCTTTCAGTTAGGGACCAGCTCATAGCTCATAGTTTATAAATAAATAAATAAATTAGTTCATAAATTAGACTCATAGTTTAGATGTAACAGGTCTAGACTGCCGGGGGGGGGTCTGGCACAATAGGCTCTCTCTCTCTCTCTCTCTCTCTCTCTCTCTCTCACTCTCTCTCTCAGCATCTGCTTTTGCCCCGTTTGTTTGCTCCTGTACTCGTCTCTGGCTCTTGTCTTGTAGGTGGCCTGGGATCCCTGGTGGAGACTGCCTGCTGCTGTGGAGTCACGAAGCCTCAAAACTACAATTATAAACATGACACATAGTTGGCCATTTTATTCGGAACACTCCATTCCCATTATCATTATAGCTATTTATACAGATACTAGCATGATCTCCATATCCATGATCGTTACACTTACAGTATCTATTCTTTATTACCACATAGTCATGAAGTCCCTCTTGAAAATGGGATGTCACATCTCAAGAGGCCTTTAACACATTTATATTTAACGGAGACAAATATGGTTGGGATGCACTTGTGGTCTGGGCACCCATGAGTTCGTCACTACCATAAATTCTTATTTTCAGTAAGAATATCTAAGATTATACTTCTTGAAAATAATCACCACAACCATTCAGACATGAGGACCCTCTTGAAAATGAGATGTAGCATCTCAAGAGGCTACCCTCGAATAAATCAGACAACAGGTCGATGGTACATGAACCTGTCCCTAATTTTAGTTCTAATTCTAGTCCACTTGTCTCCTCTTACCTCCCTTCTTTTGCCCTCACACCCATCACAGCATCGTGTGGATTTGCTGTTCATCATGAGACTGGGATCCACATTCAAGATTTCCTGCTGCTTAACAGAAGGTTTTTTCTTGCCGCCATGATGGAGGGATCCATGATTGGCTATTTGGATTCATGTTGGGTGTTGGATGTATATATTTGTATATATATGTATATGTGTATTTTATATGTATATATGTATCTATGCATATATGTGTATCCATAAAATGAAGAGCTTTATGCTCTATTGTAAAGTGTCTTGAGATAACACTTGTTATGAACTGGCGCTATACAAATAAAGATTGATTGATTGATTGAGGTGAGATTCGAACTTGGACCAGCAAAAGCACATACACAGGGTGCCCGGTTGCTAATCACTCCGCCAAACCAGCACCCCATCACTGTCCATAACTTTTATATAATGTAAAGGATTTTTAAACAGCAATAAGATGTGAAGAAATACTTGTCTTTATTTGAAGCAAAATTAGATATCAAAGGAAAAATAGAGTGTTTGAAGTGCTTCACTGAATGAAATTGACAAAGTCAAACTAAAACATTAAGCAAATAAGATATAAAAAAACAAATAAATGTGCTTGTGCTTGAAGTGCTTTACTGAATTTAAATTTAATATTTCAAACTCGAACATCTCAAGTTAAATAAAATATTTCACAATAAAAAGAGCTAATGTTTAAGGTGTTATACTGAACTTAAAAATGAAATAAATATGGGGTGCTGGTTTGGCGGAGTGGTTAGCATCACTGCATCCCATGTACTTGTTTCTGCCGGTCCAGGTTCGAATCTCACCTGTGACCAGTTTGCAGAGTGTCTTCCCCTACTCTCTCACCCCCTTTCACAAGCCTATCCACTGTCTCTCTCCTGTCAATAAAGGCACAAAATGCCCAAAAAATACATTAAAAAAAAAATGACATAAATATCCAAGTTTTAAATACCAACAACATAACATTCAACTAGATGGCCTTATTCTCCAATAAATTTGAACCTAGAATAAGACTTCACACACTATAGTCAATATTTACAAAGCCAAAACCAAGGTAAATAAAGAAAAAACAACTCTCAAACTAATTTATGAAAACGACATTTAGGGCAGAACATTTTGTGACTTTTGTCCTTATTTTTTTTTTCTCTTGTTTTGGCTTTTTTTTTTTTTTTTTTATTTACAGCTCAGCTTCGTGGACAGTTGGGAGCTGTCGGTCAGATCATTGGTCTTCAGTGGACGTGAACACTGATCTCTGTGCCTGTGTGACTAAGAAACTCCCCCCTTAACAGGAGAAAGGACTGAAAAAATATAGATTTTATATTAAATGTTACTTTGTTTTACTTGTTATTGTTTTTAATTATTAATTATCTGACTGTCACTAAAATGAATTTGGCAGAGCTTCGCTGCTTCTTCAGAGTTACTGCCCCCTGTACTCTAACACAACATACTCCGTCTGGGCTCATTTGTATACTAACAGCTGATTGGATGAGTAGAGGGCTGTGTGTGTGTGTGGGTATGTGCGTGTGTGTGCTGGCCCTGCTGTAAAACGCAGGGACAGATGAAGCAGGCGCTCTGTTTTGTCTGTTTTTGGTGGATTTTCTGCTACTGCAGTTACTTTTGTCAACTTTAATAGGCTATATTACATTTGTAGGTATATTTAAATTTGCTTTCTCAACTTCTAAACTTTTGATTTAAGGGAAGAGAGAGATGATGGGTTTGCAACAGAAGTCAATGTTTTCACCCGGGGAGCACGAAGTGTACCAGTGCTACCAACAAAAAATGTTAGGTGCACTCTTACAAATTTTGGGTGCATGTGCGACCAAAATGGTCGCACTCTGGAGCGCTGTAACAGGAGTGCAAATGTCTCTGACAAAGTGAGCGGTATACACTGGTGGCTTCAGCGAACATCAAACTTTGAAAAGTTACCGTCATTTGAAAACAAAATCCCAAACAGGTCCTTCTATACCAGGGGAACAGAACAAATGTGGCCCTCCTACTCTCTCATTTCAGCCCACCAGGAGATTTCAAATGTCATAAAATGTGAAAATTCTGACCCAAAAACATTTTGCACTTTTTAAAGAATAAAAGATTTGTCTGAATTGTCTGTTCGTAGTATTTGTGAGCTCCTCTACATGCATTATTAAATACATGTGATGAATTGGAGATAGAAATTTAAGTCAAATATACTTTCATAACTACTAAATGCTCTGCAACTTACATTTAAAAAAATCTTAGACTGGCTTGAATCCAGTGTTTTTGTTATTTGATCCCAAAAGACTATTTCAGTTTGATACACAAATGTTCTTCTTATAGCTTCTTAGCTATGTAATTGTTTCTTTTCTTTCCTTTGTTATATTTATAACAAAAGTTTGTGGAGTTGAGAGTTTTCTACGCCTTTACCACAGACAAAATACATATTAGAGCCCAAAAGTAAATGATCACATTATACTCTTTATTGTTTTACCAATATAACTGTAAGGTTGTAATGTGAAAGTAGTATGTCAAAATAACAATCACATCACTAACATTAACATAATTTGTAAAATACACACAATAACCCTAACTGAGGATTCTGGGAAAATTTTGAAAAAGTTACTTACCAGGCAGCGATTGGAAGATTTCCCAGCAGCCACTGTGAGTGAGCCAGCAGTGATGTACTAAGAGTGATATACAATAAAGAAGAGAATTAAGTCCTATTTACACTGTTCCTTTGAGATTTCACTTAACCATTAAACTATGCATGAAAAATAATCTTTGAATTCATCACGGAAACTTACAAACCCGGCTCCCCACACGAAGAAACCGCTGATCAATGTGAGGGAGATACCCCCAGCTGCTGTGACCACCCCGAATAAAAACACCATCAGACCAATCATGATCTGAACAGTCTGTGAAACCACAGAAGAAGAGAAAGAGGTTATGTGGATTTTTTTCACAGAAGAATAGCCTAGATAAACAGGAAATGAAACAAAGTTCCAAAAGACAAGGAAGGTAACAGTCTGTCACATAAAAACTGTCAAGTTGTGGTTTAGTCCTTCTCGATCTGTTGTATGACCAGTGCAGTGAGATTTGTGTCTACAAAAGTATGTATCTATCTATCTATCTATCTATCTATCTATCTATCTATCTATCTATCTATCTATCTATGTATATATATATATATATATATATATATATATATACATATATACATATATATATATATATATATATATATATATATTACAACAGGAGTTTCATCTGCCTTGTAAACACTTCTATTGAATGGACTAGAATAAAGGAGACTTTATTCTTTACTTTATAAACACTTTATAAACACTTTTAAGGCAACAGAATTTGTACAGTGAAACATTGTTTGGTTCCCTCTGTGGCAGCAAAGAACATAAAAAGTAGACGACATATAATAAAATAGACAAGTAATAAATGGAATTACAGCTATCTACATTCAATCTGGCGTAGGGCAAAACTCAGCATCTTTGATAGAATTCTAATCAAGACAACATTCTTATGACTTAGTCTTTTTCCACCGTCTAATGAATGCAAAGGCTATGAATGTTAAAAGAATTGGTTGAACAGATCTAAACAGAGACAGTGCCAAAAAATACTAGATCAGATTTAACACATGAAAATCATGATAAAGCTAGAGATGTTCATCCACTGCCAAATGTTAAAAATTGCCTGATCTGTTATGTTCACACAATATAATGTTATGTTAAAATATCCTTTCATTAATTCCTTGATCTGTATCCAGGTTCAGATCAACACCAAAATCTTTCTACTTTTCTGTTGTGTAATGATCAACATTCTCTGGAAATGTCATCGAAATCCATAAAGAACTTTCAGAGTTATTTGCTACGATGTGGAAAAGAAGTCCATCTCTCCCTGAAGAAATCTCCCAAAAATGGTATAAACGATTGTATATCTTCAATTTGAGAGCTTATTAAAGATAAGATAAACTGAGATATATTTTTGAAGGAGTGGTCCCACCTCAGTGTTGCCACTGGTAATGAATAGTACACAGTGACCTATTTAGGAGTATATCAGTCAAGATGACGATTTATTATTCATTTCTTTAGTTTTCTTAAGTCTGTAATCATTATTCAGCTTTTCAATTCCCTTTGCTATTATGCTTCCCCTTTAGTGTTTGTCTCTTATTTTCCGTCAAATACCCTACTGCAGCCCTATTCAATTAGCGGCCTGAGGTCCACATGAAGGCCTGAAGGTAACCCCCCAGTGGCCCAAAATCAACATGATTTGTACTTAGGTTAGGCAAGAAAAACAGAAAAACTTTGACAGATACTGAAGAGATCTTACAAAAATTCAAACATTATTACAGACACTGGATGCAACATGTCCTGAAAGTTTGTTGATAAGCAAATTACTTTTCATGCACTTTCAAATCTGACCATAAGATGGTGTTTTTAATCTGCACTTTTTTATGTTCATACACACCTCTGAGGTGTAAAATTTAAAGAAACACTATTTCAGCAGAAGTTTAGTTTAAGTGCTGCTCTTTATTGAGTTTATGCCCTTATGGATTTGGCAATAAATTAATGAACATCTCCTACTAAACAACACTGTCCGCCAAAAATGTACGGTCCAGCTCATGTCATGTCTGAAAATTTGGCCCGACTGAATCTGTAATTGAATAGCTCTGCTCTATTGTTTATTATGTTTATCATGAAAGACATACATATAATTTTTACGTAGACGGCATGTATCCTGTTCTCTTCATTTGAAGGTAGAAAAAGAAAAACAGAGTTTTTTATTTTCAAAATACTGCATGTTTGTGTCACATTTTTCCCCAAAGGATGAAAATCATTTCTCAGTAAATTTATGCTTTAGCTGCCTAGTCTTATCAGATTTTATTCTGCTTAAAACCTTGCTGACAATTCAAAGAAAAAATTTGATGATGAATAAATATTAAAAGTAATAATGATAATAATAATGATTTGTTTTCCCTGATACATAAAGCTATTTTACATTTAATTTTTTTATGTAATTGGGAAAGAATGACCAAGACAATTATTAGTCATAATGACATTCAGACATCTGATTTGATGTAACCTTACCCCCAAAGCAAGCGCGTGCGCACGGCTGAAGGTGCTTGACCCCGTGCACATCTGCTGAGGGATCGCGTTACACACGACCCCACCCTGAGAAGGAGTTGGGTACATCTGTACCACGACCACGCCACCCTGTTGAACAGGCACTGATGAAGA
Source organism: Scarus forsteni (assembly GCA_036419115.1). NCBI lineage: Eukaryota > Metazoa > Chordata > Actinopteri > Labriformes > Labridae > Scarus > Scarus forsteni. Next base: position 6,945,343 of record JAZDUH010000112.1, read on the forward strand.
CATTGTCCAACTGAGAGGACTGGAACAGCTGATGGGCTCTGAGGCTGTAGGTCCAGACGAGCTGAGAGTCCAAATGAGCTGATGGTGCAGGTGAGCTGAGCCTCCAAATTAATGTCTCTTGTACACAGCCGAAAAAAGCCAGTGTTAGTGTGCGTGTGTGAGTTAGTGAGGTTGGGGGCGTACCGTGCGGGCGGTGGGAGGGGGGGAGCGCTGGAAAAGAGGAAACTGTCGCGCTCAGGGGAGATTCACACAGACAGAAACGGAAGCAACAACACGTAAAAAAAAAAAAAAACTCAAAATGCATAAATAAGCGAATTTGATAACGCTGATAATTAAATGAATTCATTTCATCTTCATTCAATGTTTGTCTTTTTTTTTTTTTTTTTTTTTCTTCACTACCGCCCTCTGCTTATGGAAGAGCCTACCTGAAAACCTGAGGGCTGAACCAAATGTTAATGTTTCTGAAAACAAACTCAGGACCTACCTTTTTAGTCTGGCTTTTTTATTTTTCATTTTTACAGCTTAACTTTATCATTATTTTATTTTTTATTTTACTTTATTTTGTCTTTTGCTTAATTTCAATTTTATTTTTACTTTATTTCATGATATGATTAATTACACCTTAACCTAACCTTCAGTTTTTACTCATTTTTTAAACCTTTAAGATGGCCCCTCCTCAGTACGTACTGGGTATAACAATGTTCCTGCTCTATCGTTGTCTTTTATTTATGATGCACTTTCCCAGTACTGTGTATGGTTGGCGGGGTGGGAGGGTACAGGGGCTTGGTGGAGTGGGTTTGGATCAAATTTCCTTTTGTGTTATTTTAATTATCTTTCTGTTGTGAGGAACTTTGTGGTACAGTTTTTGTATGAAAAGTGCCATATAAGTTTGATTTGATTTGATTCTAGATTCATCCATATAAACTTAAAGCAAACAGTGATAACTGATGACCATTAATGGAGTATTATCTCAGCTAGTGAGTCCTTATGAGTGTGGTCAAAATGCATTATGATTTATTATGATCATTCATGGAAAGTGTTACCATCTTTTCACAACAGTTGGTTGGTGAATCACACAAAAATGTTATAGGAGGGTTTCAGTCACGTGATTATTATGACCTATGAAGAGGGTGTGGTTTCAGATGGAGGGCAGGAAGTAAACATGGAGTCTATGAAGGAGATCGGAGAAAGTTCGTACTGTGCTGAATTAGATCCAGTTGCAAGAAATAGATATAAGCAGTTAATCAACACATACGTTGGGCGTGATCCATATCTCATGAAGATGAGTGAGTTTACGACAGAGACAAAAGATGTACCAGCAATAGAGGCTATCGACATTGCAAACTATCTGGTTCTTCAAACATCTTACTCCACTAAACAGCAGATGAAAGCCTACAAAAGTATGGAGGCATACAACTCTTTCATCAGCGGGTGGGTCCACAACCTCGGTACCAAACGGCTACAGGATGGTTATTGTTTGGTCTTCGCAAGGGTGAGTCTTTCTTCTTTTTTTATGTGTTAAGGTGCTAGGCTAGCAGCTAGCAGTCGCGGCTATGATGTACACAAACCATAGAAACAAATCTTAACGGTGATGTTAGCCCAACAGTCAAAGAACACAAGAACGTTAATTTGTGATATACTTAGAAATAAATAGTATAGCATGTAGTAAAACAGCATTTGGGCGATCAGCTTTTACTGTGCAATAAAAAAGGATCAGGAAGTCATAAGTAAACAAATAACAGAGGAAGGGAGTAAAGCTTCAATGTAGAAGGCTCAGATCCAATCAACGTATTAATTTCCTTTGTCATGGAAAAAGAAAACTGCTCTCTCCTAGTGGAGGTAAGTACTAATGTGTGAAAGTGCAAGTGCCAGTCGATGGATGTAATATATGTTGTTTTCTATGTGTTTAGTTTGAAGTGCATGTGTCTGTCAAAGTGTGGTTTACGTTTCAAGGTGAACCACTCTCAGAGATCAAGTGAAACACCTCTGAAAACCCGGATTATTGCGAAGGAGGATGGAGAAGTCATTGCAGCTCATTGCAATTGCATGGCAGGGTATGTAAATAAAGTAGGCTAGGATGTTTACTCCAGTATCTATTTCTCTCTCTCTGTCTCTCTCCATATAAATACAATACCCAAAACCAGTGAAGTTGGCATGTTGTGTAAATTGTAAATAAAAACAGAATACAATGATTTCCAAATCCCTTTCAACTTATATTCAATTGAATACACAGCAAAGACAAGATACTTAACTTTCAAACTGGTGAACTTTGTTATTTTTTGCAAATATTAGCTCATTTGGAATTTGATGCCTGCAACATGTTTCAAAAAAGCTGGCACAAGTGGCAAAAAAGACTGAGAAAGTTGAGGAACGCTCATCAAACACTTATTTGGAACATTCCACAGGTGAACAGGCTAATTGGGAACATATGGGTGCCCTGATTGGGTATAAAAGCAGCTGCCCTGAAATGCTCAGTCATTCACAAACAAGGATGGGGCGAGGGTCACCACTTTGTGAACAAATGCGTGAGCAAATTGTCCAACAGTTCCAGAACAACGTTTCTCAACGAGCTATTGTGAGGAATTTAGGGATTTCATCATCTACGGTCCGTAATATCATCAAAAGGTTCAGAGAATCTGGAGAAATTACTGCATGTAAGCGGCAAGGCCGAAAATCAGCACTGACTAGCGGTGACCTTCGATCCCTCAGGCGGTACTGCATCAAAAACCGGCATCATTGTGTAAAGGATATCACCACATGGGCTCAGGAACACTTCAGAAAACCACTGTCAGTAACTACAGTTCGTCTACATCTGCAAGTGCAAGTTAAAACTCTACTATGCAAAGCCAAAGCCATTTATCAACAACACCCAGAAACACCCCCGGCCTCGCTGGGCCGAGCTCATCTAAGATGGACTGATGCAAAGTGGAAAAGTGTTCTGTGGTCTGATGAGTCCACATTTCAAATTGTTTTTGGAAACTGTGGTCGTCGTGTCCTCCGGACCAAAGAGGAAAAGAACCAGCCGGACTGTTATAGGTGCAAAGTTCAAAAGCCAGCATCTGTGATGGTATGGGGGTGTATTAGTGCCCAAGGCATGGGTAACTTACACATCTGTGAAGGCCCCATTAATGCTGAAAGGTACATACAGGTTTTGGAGCAACATATGTTGCCATCCAAGCAACGTCTTTTTCATGGACGCCCCTGCTTATTTCGGCAAGACAATGCCAAGCCACATTCTGCACGTGTTACAACAGCGTGGCTTCATAGTAAAAGAGTGCGGGTACTAGACTGGCCTGCCTGTAGCCAGACCTGTCCCCCACTGAAAATGTGTGGCACACTATGAAGCGTAAAATACAACAATAGAGACCCCAGACTGTTGAACAACTTAAGCTGTACATCAAGCAAGAATGGGAAAGAATTCCACCTGAAAAGCTTCAAAAATTGGTCTCCTCAGTTCCCAAACGTTTACTGAGTGTTGTTAAAAGGAAAGGCATGTGTGTGTAACACAGTGGTAAAAATGCCCCTGTGCCAACTTTTTTGCAATGTGTTGCTGCCATTAAATTCTAAGTTGATGATTATTTGCACATGATAATAAAGTGTCTTAGTTCGAACATTAAATATCTTGTCTTTGAAGTGTATTCAATTGAATATGAGTTGAAAAGGATTTGCAAATCATTGTTTTCTGTTTTTATTTACAATTCACACAACGTGCCAACTTCACTGGTTTTGGGTATTGTACATACATGTGTATGTATACATATATATATTCATTCATTCATTTTCTACACACACACACACACACACACACACACATATATATATATATATACATAAATATATATACACACACATATATATACATACACACAAACATATATATGTGTATATATGTATATATGTATATATATATATATATATATATATATATATATCTCTTTATGTATGTATGTATGTATATATATATATATATATAAATATATAAATATATATATGTATACAAATATATAAATATATATATATATATATATATATATATATATATATATATATATATATATATATATATATATATATATATATATATATATATATATACATGTGTGTGTGTGTGCCCAGTGGGGAGAGAGCTTTATGGAATTTACATGAATAAACATCATAAACATGGTACTAAAGTGCTACTCCATAGCAGGCTGTATTGCACATCATCAAAATATGCTGATATAAATTGCAAGTTGCCCCTGGTGTACATTTCATTTGAAATTAAAATAAATGTTATGTTGTACTCTATTCACAGCCTATCAGAATCATTTTCTCATGTAGGGGCGGTTCTTTTTTCCATTGAGGCTGGGGTATGGATGCAAGCGTCCTGCACATCTGAGCAGTGCAAGTGGCTAATGCCATCACATGTAAAAAAGGTAGGGTGACACATTCACAGTAAACCAAATGTGGGACAGAAAATGCTACCTTGGGACGCTGTGTAACTGTAGACTAAATTTTGATGTGAAATGTATCTTTGTATTTTAGCTGTTTGTTTATGTCTTTGCTCTGGTCAATTTATCTGGACACAATATACAGTGGACAAGTAGATTTCTGTAGTTTGTCTACATTTAATCCTCCCAGAGGGACATATACTGCACATAAATAAGTAACGGTCCATTGGAATGTGGACTTGATGCTCTTCTTTGTGTTAACTTATTTTCATATTCCTGCTGCTCCAGTCGCACTGATTGACTTCTCCTCTGCAAAATCAAAGAAAAAGAAGCTTGACCAATCCATTGATGGAAGGAAAACTGAAAACAAGGTGGGGAAATCACTTCCATGTCCAAGAGTGAAGAGAGGGTCTGAAACGTATGCTAGATTTTTTCATAACTTGAGCAAAAACTGTCCAAGGAGTGCAGCACTGATGGCTAGGGAGCCTTACCACAAAGAATTCATCCCCAAATCTTGCATGCTTCTCAAAACTGTTCTTAACTACAGAACACCAGAGACTCTGCTGCTACCCCCCACAGAACTTTAGGGCTATGCCAGGATTTCCAGCGAGAAGGGCTCACTCTGTCTCAGGTCCAGGCTGTAGAGAGGGAAACTCAAAGTCAGAGTGCAAGCAGGATTTGGTTTAAGCAAAGAGCTGGGCGCATAACTGCCTCTAAGCTTAAACAAGTTGTGATGACCAACCCCCAGCAACCATCCAAGTGCTTGATCAAGGCCATATGCTACCCAGAAGCATATAAGTTCACCTCAGCTGCTACAAGGTATTTAGGATTTGAATTAGGGTAAAGCAGGGGTAAGGTTTGTGGTTTCAGGCTGTCCACATTGAGAACTGTAACTAAAACAGTGTTCTAAGTGGGAGAGGATTCTATACCACAAACTATAAAGCTGCACCCCATACTCTCCCATCTACTGTATACTTTCTTCAGTTAACACAAATTTTACTTCTTTTCACAGTTTATTTATGGTATGAACCCTGACAGATCAATCTTACTTATAGGGCTATGCAAGAGTAGGAGTAAATATAGGGGTTAGGATTATGGCATTTAACTGACTGAACTGACTCAGAACACATCCAATACTAAAAAATATTTTTCTTGTCATATTTGGCATGTATACTGTTTACAGTTATGGGTGCAAACATGAAGCAGAAGTCAGAGGAGCCTATGAGAAGCTGATGGGTCAGGAGCATGCAGGCTTCTCTTGTATGGACAGTGGTCTCTGGCTCAACTCCAGGTGGCCATACATGGGGGCCTCCCCTGATGGGATCGTCACTTGTGACTGTCATGGAACTGGCATCTGCGAAAATTAAGGTAACATTACAGTCTCTGTTGTATTCAAGTCCCCAGTGTTCAAGTCCGAGTCAAGTCATGAATCACCAAAGAAGCAAATGCTTGAGTCTGAGTCAAGTCCAAGTTTTAGACTTGAGCATAACAACACTAACTAGTGTCAGTGTTGTGGTATTCAAATCAAAATCTCAGACTCAAGTCCGACTGAGGCAATTTTTGAGTCCCATCGTGACTGGAGGACTTGAACTTGTCTTGCATTCATTCTTGGAAGATGAATAAGAATGAGTAAATTGAGCAAAAAGCAACAAAATATCTTTACTTATCTATTGTTCTCATGTTCTTTTCATTGTGTTTTTAGTGCCCACATTCCCTCCAAGATGAGGCCAATCTGCGCTTGTGTGCTGATGAAAAAGGCTTTTGCCTCATCAGTGATGGGGATGATGTCAGGCTGGACCGGAGTCACAAGTACTACTACCAGGTTCAGGCACAGATTCACATTGTGAATGCTGACTACTGTGACTTTGTTGTGTGGAACCGCAATGACATTTTTGTTGAAAGGATTTTGCCTGATCTTAAATAAAATGATGTGATTCCCAAAGTTCTGTGTTTTTTTAGAAAATGTATACTTCCAGAGATACTGGGACAGCAATTTACAAAATTACCTGTGTAATTTGTCAAAGAACATGGACGGTGAGCTTAAATTTTTTGTGTGTGTGTGATATGCTGCTGTCATAATAAAACTGTTGTATGAGACAACATGAAATTTTTATATTATTATTTGTGACTTACATATAATTTGCCCAGAAATAATAGTCATTATATTTACATTATTAATAGAATAGGTTCATACTAAGTTATATATTGATTAGCACTACATAATATGAAAGATGTTTCTGAAAAGATGAAATGACATTGAGAAGACAGAAAAATGCATGGTGCTTTATTTAAATATATGATTTCTTTAAGCAATTCTTTTTACAATTATGAGAATGTGGTGTGCAATATTGATGAATCGCACAGCTCAAAAATCTGAATTAAAACTAAGAAGTTGGGGAGCCCTGTATAGAACTTGGTCTTCTCTTCGTTTTTTTCAAAGGACTCCTGGTTGAACTGTGTGTCCGGTGCCTTGGTCCGAAGATCTCCCGGCTGTGTTGTGTTCTGTCTTAGAACATCCTCCATCTTCTCAATGTCATCCATTAGTAGCTCAGTCTAGCATCCAGCGTCTGCATAACCTGCAATAAAGCAGTGGGGACTATAATTATTAAATTCTTGAATATAAGTCATGTGAAGTGGTGTAAAGTTATCTTGTTGCATAGAATTTACAACTACCACATTTGTAATGTTTAATAAAAATGCTGCTTACACATTCTAGTACAATAATAATACTGCTTACAAATCCCAGGGAACAATACTGCTTAGACATAATAGTGTAATAATAATACTGCTTACACAGCCCAGGGAATAATAACAATAATACTGCTTACACAACCCAGATGATAATAATAATAATAATGCCTACACATCCCAGAAAATAATAATACTGCTAAGACATTCTAGTGCAATAATAATACGTCTTACACATCCCAGAGAATAATAATTATACGTCTTACACATCCCAGAAAATAATAATTATACCTCTTACACATCCCAGAGAATAATAATTATACTTCTTACACATCCCAGAGAATGATAGTTATACTGCTTACACATCCCAGTGAATAATAATACTGCTTACACATTCTAGTATCAGCTGTCTGCAGAAGATCCAACATAGCTAATGCACATTCCAGCCGTCTTTGACTTTCTTGCTTAGTCTTCATCCTCTGCACTCGTTGAAGAGATGACTCTGATTTCGGCTTTGTTGTTTGGTAACCGAGGTTGACTGTTGGAGCACAGTCAACCGACCCAACGTCTCTCAAAGCGCTGGGGCAGCCTAAAAAAAGTCCCAATGAAGTCCACATTAGACTACAGACAACTTGATAATCTAATCTAAGTGTATCAGCCTTTAACGACAACCCAATGATATAGAAACAAAGCCACAAAAACCAAGCTGGCTTACATACCTCCAACGAAGTGGTCACTGCAGACACGGGCATTAGCAGACTCTGCTCCTCCGGACCGCAAACGCAGGTTCAAAATCCATTTTTTTCGGCTTGTTCTGTGAGCTTTTTACATTTCTCACCTTTATGAACAACGACCTTTGGTACTCTGTAAAAACCCTTGTCCTTTTCTCGGTTTGAGCGGTTGGTGCACCCGTAAACAACACAAAACATTGGCATCTTGATTGTTTCTCACTGCAAGTTCTAACGTTACTCCACTTCCTGCCCTCCATCTGAATTGCGCGCTGTCGCTATGCAACAATGTGAAACCCAGGATCTGATGATGTCATCAAGAACAATGTCATTGTTCTTGATGACATCATCAGAGCATCAAAGGCAGTGAGGCAACATCAAAGGAATCAAGGAATGCTTGTCTATAAATACAGTAGATTTCATGACAGACTGTAGTTTCCTTTTGGAGAAAAACCTACTGACATGGAACAAAGGAACGAGAACCAGCTTAACAACATGCAGCATGACCCTGAAGAGCAAACCACTGCATACAATGAAAAATGTCTGGAAATAAGCATGTTGAAAAAGAAAATTGAGGAACTGGAAAGCAGCAAAGAAACAGCCCTGGAGAAATTGTCAAAAATGACAAGTTCCTATGAGAAGGAGCGTCAAAAGGTGTCTGACACAGAAACTAAGCTGCAGAACATGACCAGAGAGAAAGAAGAGATGAAAAAAAGCTACGAGGATCAGCTTTGTAAGACTAGAGAAATTCAGAAGTCCCTGTGTGACACCAAAAATGAGCTGCAGAACGTGAGAATATTCAATGAGAAGCTGCTTCAGCGCGTGAATGACAGAAAAACTAAGCAGGAGAAGGTTACAGAAGAAAGAGGAAAACTGATAAGAAAGATTTTATCACGGCTTTGGAAATCCAGCGAGAGAGAGGAGGCCCTTCAACAGCGCTTGAATGACACAGAATCTAAGCTGAAGAGCATGACTAAAGAAATGGAGGAGAAGCTTCGTAAGGCTAGCCAGAGAGAAAAGAATCTTCAGAAGTGCTTAGATGACACAGAATCTAAGCTGAAGATCATGACTAAAGATATAAAGGAAATGGGAAAACCCTCTGAGGAGAACCTTCGTAAGGCTAGCCAGAGAGAAAAGAATCTTCTTAAGTGCTTGTCTGACAAAGAAACTGAGCTGAAGAACAGGACCAACGAAAATGACAAGATGAGAATATCCTTTGAGGGGCAGCTTTGTAAGGCTAGCCAGAGAGAGGAGGGTCTTCGTAAGTGCTTGCGTCACAAAGACACTGAGCTGCAGAACATGATCAAAGAAAATCACAAGGCTAGCCAGAGAGAGAAGGATCATCTACAGTGCTTGAATGACGCAAAAACTATGCTGAAGACCATGACCAAAAAATCAGAGCAGATGGAAAAATCCTACAAGAAGCAGCTGTCTGAGGCTAGCAAGGGAAATGAGGATCTTAGTAAGTGCTTGAAAGACACAAAAACTAAGCTGGAGACCATGACCAAAGAATCAGAGCAGATGAAAAAATCCTACGAGGAGCAGCTTTGTGAGGCTAGCAAGGGAAATGAGGATCTTAGTAAGGCTCGCCAGAGAGAGGAGGGTCTTCGTAAGTGCTTGCGTCACAAAGACACTGAGCTGCAGAACCTGATCAAAGAAAATTACAAGGCTAGCCAGAGAGAGAAGGATCTTCTACAGTGCTTGAATGACGCAAAAACTAAGCTGAAGACCATGACCAAATAATCAGAGCAGATGAAAAAAATCCTACGAGGAGCAGCTTTGTGAGGCTAGCAAGGGAGAGAATAACACAAATACTCAGCTGAAGACCATGACCAAAGAGAGAGATGAGATGAGAAACTCCTATGAAGCGAAGATTGTTGAGGCTAGGCAGAAAGAGGAGGATCTTTGTCGGTGCCTTGGTGAAACAAAAACTGAGCTGAATAAAATGATGGAAGAGAAAGAACAGATGGAAAAATCCGATGAGAATCTTCACTCTCAGAGACGCTCTTTTGCAAGTCAGCTTCCTCAGCCAAGCGAAAATGAGATGGATCTTCGTAATTCCTTGTGTGAAGCACAAGCTCAGCTTGCAGACATTTCTCAAAAAAAAGCAGAGCTGAGACAATTCTATGAGGAGGAGCTTCGTAAGGCTGGCCAGACTGTGGAGGAACTTAGCCAGTGCTCGCATGAAAAAGACACTAAGCTGAAGGAGATGTCCAGAGAGAATGAACAGATGAAAATATTCTATGAGAACAAACTTCATCAGTATAGAGAGAGTGAGAAGAATCTTACTATGGCCTTGTGTAACACCAGAGCTGAGCTTCAGAATGTGACAGAAGAGAATGAGATTTTGAGATCAAATGAGTAGAAGCTCAGATCTTAGGGTTTCCCAGCTAGCAGGGAACATTCACCTACCATTGGCTAATATTCCCAACAAGTTCTATTTACACTCAACAAAAATATAAACGCAACACTTTTGTTTTTGCTCCCATTTTTCATGAGATGGACTTAAAGATCTAAAATTCATTCCAGATACACAATATTAGCATTTCTTTCAAATGTTGTTCACAAATCTGTCTAAATGTTTGATAGTGAGCACTTCTGCTTTGCTGAGATAATCCATCCCACCTCACAGGTGTGCCACATCAAGACGCTCATCAGACACCATGATTAGTGCACAGGTGTGCCTTAGACTATCCACAATAAAAGGCCACCCTGAAATGTGCATTTTTTAACTTTATTGGGGGTCTGGGGACTCAGAACCAGTCAGTATCTGGTGTGACCACCATTTGCCTCATGCAGTGCAACACATCTTCTTCGCATAGAGTTTATCAGACCTGCTGGATGTGGAGGTCCTGGGCTGGTGTGGTTACACGTGGTCTGCGGTTGTGAGGCCGGTTGGATGTACTGCCATATTCTCTGAAACGCCTTTGGAGACGGCGTATGGTGGAGAAATGAACATTCAATGCACGAGCAACAGATCTGGTTGACATTCCTGCTGTCAGCATGCCAATTGCACGCTCCCTCAATGCTTGCGACATCTGTGGCATTTTGCTGTGAGACAAAACTGCACATTTCAGAGTGGCCTTTTATTGTGGGTAGTATAAGGTACACCTGTGCACTAATCATGGTGTCTGATGAGCATCTTGATGTGGCACACCTGTGAGGTGGGATGGATTATCTCAGCAAAGCAGAAGTGCTCACTATCAAACATTTAGACAGATTTGTGAACAACATTTGAAAGAAATGGTAATATTGTGTATCTGGAATGAATTTTAGATCTTTGAGTCCATCTCATGAAAAATGGGAGCAAAAACAAAAGTGTTGCGTTTATATTTTTGTTGAGTATATGTTAGAAAAAAAATCTCCACCTGCCTTCTTCTTATGTGAGTCATCTGAGGCCTCCGTGTGTGGCAACTAAAAAAAAATAAGTCTGAGAAAGTTAGATTCATGAGATTTTTTTCTGAATTCTGATCTTGATTTCAGAATTCTAACTTCTTCACAGACTTAATTTTTTTTATACAGGTTTTTCTCCTGGTGCTCAGGTTCACCCACACGTAACCATGTAAAAAAAATAAATATTAAAAAATCAATCTTATAGTTCAGTGCATGTAACCTGACAATCTTTTCTGCTCATTTCAATTATTCATGGGACACTTGTTAGAAAAGTTTGAAATGGTAAGATTTGGTGTTCAGTTCATATGGTGACAAAACAAGAACATTCTACCTGAAACTTTCTAAAAATATTTCTAGGGTGTTATTGATGTAGAATGTGATTCATAAAATATTCTTATAATATGACAAGGTGACAAAACAAGAACATTCTAACTGAAACTTTCTAAAATTATTTCTAGGATGTTATTAATGAAGAATGTAATTTGCACAACTTTCCTGAAATATGATGTGTTGATGAAACAAGAACATTCAGTGTTACTTTCTAATTCAGCCAGGATCACTTTGTCAAAAATTTATTACAATTAATTCAGTAAAAGCATAAAAATTTGAAATTACAATTATTTGCATAACATCAACATTAATTACAACTGCTTGCATTAGAATAACATGACAGTTACATTGCCTTAAGTAAACAATGATCAATGGAATTACAAAAGCTTAAAGCAAATTGAACTTTGGCGGTGTGGCTCTGTTCTGGGACCTCCCTCCCCTTCCCCACGCCTGTGGGGAAAGCCTGAGGCAGGGATAGCACTCCTCCCTGCCTTTCCAAGTGCCGAGTTGGAGGAGCATGAGGGAGGGAGAGCGGCAGCAAGAACCCCCGGAACAGAGCAAGCCTTAATGAAAACATTGACATTGGTAAGTCAGAACACGAAGGAGGAGCTGGGGAGGAGGTGGGTTCTTGAGCAGCGTGCAGATGACAGCCAGTAGGGGTGGGCGTATCGATCTTAATATCGATAGTATCGATACCAAGCTGAGTATTGGTATCGGATCGATACTAGCATGATGAGATCGATAGGTACTGCAGTTTCTCGTATGTCGTCTTTACTTTACTTTCCTCTGCTCTGACCGCCGCTTCCAAATGGTGCACCTCTCTCCCTCTCTGTCTCTCTGCTGCTCTCTGTGCTCTATCAGAGGGTGGAGAGTCAAAAATATACTGTAGCTACCCATATAGAGATAAGTATATAGAATATAAAATTTTGTTCTATTGTTGAGGTTTATTAATAAAAAGTAATCTTTGTGCTGTTTTACCATAATCATAATCAACCAACTCAAGGCAAAATTATAAGTGTCTTCATTAAATTCTTGAAACCCTCCTGTTCAACCACAGAGAGGGGTTGTAGGTCCTTCACAATCATCATAGCAATGCTCTTTGTTATATCCATGGCTCTTTGTGAATTATCTAGGTGAAATGACAAAATGATTAAGATTAATAAGTCTGTAATTTTCATCTGCTTCTAGTCTAAATGCTATTTTTCCTTAAACAGTTAACACAAAGGGGCGGTTATGTTCTGCCATATTCATATTTCAGGTTTAATGTTTAGAGCTTATCTCTATATGGGTAGTTTTATTTTTGGGTTCCAGTAAAATAAGTTAGATTTTTTTTTTTCAACTGGCTGAATATATAAAAACAAAACGCCTGCCCCCACTTCCCCTGCAAGAGGCAATTTGCATCTGTATTGCATTGCATCAACCATGGCCCTGGTACAAAAAATATTGGACATCACTGGACTAGAGTGTTTAAATTGTACTTAATTGGTACTCAGGAGCTGAAAGGGTGCTGAGAAAATAACTCCCAAATCATAACAACAACACCACCAGTCTAAAATGATGACAATAGTCCATTCTCCTCCAACCCCTGGAAATTACAAAATTATTCAATGATCATTACATTTCATGTAAAAAGTATCGGTATCGGTATCGGCTATACTAGCCCTGTATTTACTTGGTATCAGATCGATACCAAAACTCCCAGTATCGCCCACCCCTAACAGCCAGACACTCAGGTAGACTGGGGCAGTTTAAATAACGCGCCAAATAGATCAGCTGATCTGGCTGGGAGAGGAGACTGATCATCTGACGTGAGACTGCGTGATAAGGCCACCCCATATGCATATGAGTGAGAGCTCGGCCAAGCAGATTGACTCAGTGCCTGTCTGAACTAACGCTTTTATTTTGGCTGTAGACCGAAAACATTTGGGTTTGACATCAAACGAAGAATACGAGACACAAGATCAGCATTTCAGCTTTTATTTCCAGGTATTAACACCTGAATCTGCTTCACAACTTATGTGATATCATTACTGGTAATGGATCACCAGTTGTTTAGGTAGGCAAAAGTACTGGATAGACTTAAAATAAATTAAATTGAATAAGACTCAGTATTTAGTTGCAAATTCTTTGTATGTAATAAATGCATCAAGCCTGTGACCCACTGACATCACAAAACTTTTGCATTCTTCTTTTGTGATACTTTTCCAAGCTTATTTGTTTTGGGGTGCTACTCCCTTCAGTCCCCTCTTAACCCTTGTGGGTTGCTTACAACCATTTGAGGTTAGATTAATGTCCTCTCCCAAAGCTGCTATAAAAACATAACAGATAAATATATTTTTTTAAACTTTTTTTTCCTCAAATCATTCAGTCAACTTCAGTTCTAATGAAAAAAACAAATATGTAATTATTTATTTTATTTTAACCCAACCTGGATACGTGATGTAAGAATATTAATGAAAAAAAAACACACAAAAAGTGAGTTATCAATATTATCAATGTTGAAGGGCTGAGGGTTTTTTTCAAAGATCCGGCTTAAATATACTTAAGATGAATAGCAAAATTGATTTTCAAGCATTGTTAATTTTTTTGCAGTGCCCCATTCATAATTTACTACCCATTAGTAGTAGTCATTAATGTCCTCACCCTAAGCTGCTATAAAACATAACAGATTAGTATTTTTTTTTTTGACATTTTTTCTCAAATCATTTCTTCAACTTCAGTTCTAATCAAAATACCAAATATCTAATTATTTATTTTATTTTAACCCTTTAAATGTCAATTGAAATACATTATGGCTAAATAATGGATAAAACAATGGTCATTCTTTGTGGTAAAAACAACAATGAAAATACTCTTTCATTGCTGTTGTCCACTTTCCCTAAAACAATTTTAAAATCATCATTGTATTTATCAATTTTAGCATTTTTCCTCCATGTTTCAACTATTTTGTAAACAACAATCAACACTCAGAATCAGCCGGATATAGAAGACACAGACAGTAAGAAGAAGGGTTGGAGAGTTCAACACTGAAGTACATTTTTTCTGTTGTAGCTCTATGCATCGTCTGTGTCTGTGTGTGTGTCTGAGGTGGAGAGACTGACCTTTGCTTGACCTTACTGTAGAACTTTTAATGTCTGATAACATGTCTTTACCATACTTTCACACTCAAACATACATGCACTCTCTAAAGTGAATCAAAGTGTGGGCCCTGCCCTGCACCTCGCAGAGCTCACTGTGAAGTCAACACAAACAGTTAGTGAGTTTACTCAGTTACAGGCTGCTGTCCTGTCAGAACCAAAGTTATATCTATATGTCTGTGATAGACTGATCATTTCAGTCCCCTGATGAGAAACAAGTGAGATAAAGAGGTGCTTTTCTGCAGATGAGACCATTTTGAGCCTGTAACCAGAAAAAGTTGATTTCAACTCGTAAACCCTGACAATGCTCTCAGACTCAAAACGGTCAATGACCTCTCATCTGAAGAAAATCACCTCTTTATCTCACTTGTTGCTCACCAGGGGACTGAAATGATCAGTCTATCAAAGACTTAGAGATATAACTTTGGTTCTGACAGGACAGCAGCCTGTAACTGAGTAAACTCACTAACTGTTTGTGTTGACTTCACAGTGAGCTCTGCGAGGTGCAGGGCAGGGCCCACACTTTGATTCATTTTAGAGCAGCGGTCGGCATCCAACGGCCCGCGGGCCAAAACTGGCCCGTCTCCAATAATATCTGACCCGCTAGGTGAAATTGAAAATCTGATTTAAAAGGGCAGGACTAATTAAAAGAAAATGTAAAATTATTTAGCTGCTATCACAAAAACGAAAACCATAGCCCAGTCCTGAAAAAACTTTTTTTTTAAAAGTCTTTATTACAGTTGGGCTCAAAGAAGTGGTTATTTTCAAAATGGAAATTACTGACATGTTTATTAAATGTGGGGGGAAAATACAGTTGGCTATGGCACATTTATGATGACTTAAAAGACAGTCAAGTTGCTGATTAGAGACAGCAGCTTTATTATCAACAAGTTACTATTATAAGCAGTTTTATAACGCAGCCACAGTGGAGCTAAAGCAGTAATAACACACTAATAGTCTGAGAAATAAAGTTACTTTATTTAAAATAAATTACTTTCTTAAATTAGCTTACAATTTGTATTCACAATATAAAAGTAGCCTATAGATAAGGGAAAAGGTTTTTTTTTTTTTTAAAGAGAGAGGGAAAGAAAAAATTCTCCATCCCTTCTTCTTACTGTCTGTGTCTTCTATGTCCAGCTGATTCTGTGTGTTGATTGTTGTTTACAAAATAGTTGAAACAAGGAGGAAAAATGCTCAAATTGATAAATACAATGATGATTTTAAAATTGATTTCGGGAAAGTGGACAACAGCAATGCAAGAGTATTTTCATTGTTGTTTTTATCACAAAGAATGGCCATTGTTTTATCCATTATTTATCCATAATGTATTTCAATTAGCATTTACAGGGTTAAAATAAAATAATCAAATATTTGGTATTTTGATTAGAACTGAAGTTGAAGAAATGATTTGAGAAAAAAAGTAAAAAAAAATACTAATCTGTTATGTTTTATAGCAGCTTTGGGTGAGGACATTAATGACTACTACTAATGGGTAGTAAACTATGAATGGGGCACTGCAAGAAAATTATCAATGCATGAAAATCAGTTTTGTTATTCATCTTAAGTATATTTAGGCCGGATCTATGAAAAAAATCCTCAGCCCTTCAACATTGATAATATTGATAATAACTCACTTTTTGTGTTTTTTTTTTCATTAAATTTCATACATCATGTATCCAAGTTGGCATTTAAAGGGTTAAAATAAAATAAATAATAACATATTTGTTTTATTTCATTAGAACTAAAGTTGACTGAATGATTTGAGGAAAAAAAGTAAAAATGTTATTCTGTTACGTTTCTATCGCAGCTTTGGGAGAGGACATTGATGTCCTCGGCTAACCTCAAAGACTGCGGTCACGTCAGCCGTCTCTCGATTTCGCGTGGCTAAGCCAGCCAATCCAAAATTTTGAGTACGCTCTTCTTCCAGACTTTATGGCAAGTGCACAGAAACAAGTGGGAAAGACGGCGCCAACATACGAGAGCGTGTATTAACTTCCGGTTTTCAAAATAAAAGTAGTTGTGAAATACAAAACAATGTTATTCGAAAAGATATGAGAACTACATTTAAAGATAATGTTCAGATTTATAGTAAAGAATACATTGAAATTCATTAAAATTCATTTAAAAAATGTATCCAAATGCAATACAAAGTGGTGTGTTTGCAATACAAACTGTGAGCAGTAGAAATCTGTCCAGTGGTTCCGTGGCTAAATTCAAAGAAGCCATTCCTACTGCCTTAAGCTCAATAAATTGGCCAACCGATAACTGTGATATTAGTTTTAGCCCTACTCAGCTGGATCAGCTTGTTGATGACTCAGCCAGTCTTCTAAGATCCACTTTGGACTCAATTGCTCCACTGAGACTAAAAAGAATTAAACGTCAGAGGACAGCCCCTTGGTTTAATTCAGAGACTCGTACACTTAAACAAACAACCCGTAAATTAGAGAGAATGTGGCGCTCTGATAAAAGGGAAGAGTCACGCATACTTTGGCGAGAGAGTCATATTAACTACATGAGAGCCTTAAAACATGCTCGAGCTGCCTACTACTCCTCGCTTATTGAAGAAAATAGAAGCAACCCTAGATACCTCTTCAGCACTGTAGCCAGGCTGACACAGAGTCAGAGCTCTATTGAGCCTGTGATTCCTCTAACCCTAAGCTGTGAGGACTTTATGAGCTTTTTCAATGATAAAATTCTGAAAATTAGAGATAAAATTAGCAACTCTCTATCTCCAGCTGAACCTGTCGTACCTCTAAATGTAGTAGTAGTTAGACCTGAGTTAGACAGTTTCTCTACGATTAGCCTTCAGGAGCTACATTCTCTGGTCTCCTCCTCTAAATCATCAACCTGCCTTTTAGACCCGATTCCAACTAAACTGTTCAAGGAGGTCTTCCCTCTAGTTTGTCCATTGTTGCTGGAGACAGTAAATATATCTCTATCAACAGGCTACGTACCACAGTCTTTTAAAACAGCAGTAATCAAACCCCTCCTTAAAAAACCTAACCTCGATTCAGGAACATTAGCTAACTACAGGCCTATTTCTAACCTTCCATTTGCCTCAAAGATCCTGGAGAAAGTAGTAGCTGATCAGCTAGGTGACTTCCTTCAAGACAATAGCCTGCTTGAGGACTTTCAGTCAGGATTTAGAGCTCATCAAAGCACAGAGACTGCTCTAGTTAAAGTAACCAATGATCTACTTTCAGCTTCAGATAAAGGACTTCTCTCTGTTCTTGTTTTGTTAGATCTAAGTGCTGCTTTCGACACAATTGATCATGATGTTCTTATACAGAGATTAGAGATGTTACTTGGGATTACAGGGACTGCCTTAAATTGGTTTAAGTCCTACTTATCTAATAGATATCAGTTTGTACACGTGAACAACAAGTCCTCTGTGTACACTAAAGTAAGTTACGGGTTCCTCAAGGTTCAGTGCTAGGTCCAATTCTCTTCTCTATATATATGCTTCCCTTGGTGATATCATGAGGAAATACTCTGTTAATTTTCACTGCTACGCTGATGATACACAGCTTTACGTATCACTGAAGCCAGGTGAGACAAACCAGTTAGACAAACTAGATGCCTGTTTAAAGGACATCAGATCCTGGATGGCCAGAAATTTTCTTCTTCTTAACTCAGACAAGACAGAGATTATTGTGCTGGGCCCTCGACACCTTAGAGAATCCTTTTCTAGTGATTTAACTGCCATAGATGGCATTAGTCTGGCACCAAGCACAACTGTTAGAAATCTAGGAGTGCTATTTGATCAGGATTTATCCTTTAACTCCCACATAAAGCAAATTTCAAAAACAGCCTTTTTTCATCTTCGTAGCATCACTAAAATCAGGCCTATCCTGTCCCAGAGCGATGCTGAAAAGCTAGTCCATGCTTTTGTTACCTCTAGACTGGACTATTGTAACTCTCTGCTTTCAGGCTGTCCCAGCAAGTCACTTAAGACGCTTCAGCTGGTCCAAAATGCTGCAGCACGTGTACTGACTAGAACTAGGAGAAGAGACCACATTACTCCTATTTTAGCTTCTCTGCATTGGCTTCCCATTAAATATAGAATAGAATTCAAGATTTTTCTCCTCACCTATAAAGCTCTCAGTGGACAGGCACCAGTCTATCTTAAAGAGCTTGTAGTGCCGTACAACCCCTCTAGAACATTACGCTCCCAAAATGCCGGCCTACTTGTGGTACCATTAATCTCCAAAAGTAGTATGGGAGGTAGAGCCTTCAGTTATCAGGCTCCTCTTCTCTGGAACAATTTACCAACCACAGTTCAGGAGTCTGACACTCTCTCTACCTTTAAGGTTAGACTTTCCTCTTTGATAAAGCTTTCAGTTAGGGACCAGCTCATAGCTCATAGTTTATAAATAAATAAATAAATTAGTTCATAAATTAGACTCATAGTTTAGATGTAACAGGTCTAGACTGCCGGGGAGTCTGGCACAATGGGCTCTATCTCTCCTCTCTCTCTCTCTCTCTCTCTCTCTCTCTCTCTCTCAGCATCTGCTTTTGCCCCGTTTGTTTGCTCCTGTACTCGTCTCTGGCTCTTGTCCTGTAGGTGGCCTGGGATCCCTGGTGGAGACTGCCTGCTGCTGTGGAGTCACGAAGCCTCAAAACTACAATTATAAACATGACACATAGTTGGCCATTTTATTCGGAACACTCCATTCCCATTATCATTATAGCTGTTCATGTAGTTATTAGCATGATCTCCATATCCATGATCGTTACACTTACAGTATCTATTCTTTATTACCACATAGTCATGAAGTCCCTCTTGAAAATGGGATGTCACATCTCAAGAGGCCTTTAACACATTTATATTTAACGAAGACAAATATGGTTGGGATGCACTTGTGGTCTGGGCACCCATGAGTTCGTCACTACCATAAATTCTTATTTTCAGTAAGAATATCTAAGATTATACTTCTTGAAAATAATCACCACAACCATTCAGACATGAGGACCCTCTTGAAAATGAGATGTAGCATCTCAAGAGGCTACCCTCTAATAAATCAGACAACAGGTCGATGGTACATGAACCTGTCCCTAATTTTAGTCCTTATTCTAGTCCACTTGTCTCCTCTTACCTTCCTTCTTTTGCCCTCACACCCATCACAGCATCGTGTGGATTTGCTGTTCATCATGAGACTGGGATCCACATTCAAGATTTCCTGCTGCTTAACAGAAGGTTTTTTCTTGCCGCCATGATGGAGGGATCCATGATTGGCTATTTGGATTCATGTTGGGTGTTGGATGTATATATTTGTATATATATGTATATGTGTATTTTATATGTATATATGTATCTATGCATATATGTGTATCCATAAAATGAAGAGCTTTATGCTCTATTGTAAAGTGTCTTGAGATAACACTTGTTATGAACTGGCGCTATACAAATAAAGATTGATTGATTGATTGAGGTGAGATTCGAACTTGGACCAGCAAAAGCACATACACAGGGTGCCCGGTTGCTAATCACTAAACCAGCACCCCATCACTGTCCATAACTTTTATATAATGTAAAGGATTTTTAAACAGCAATAAGATGTGAAGAAATACTTGTCTTTATTTGAAGCAAAATTAGATATCAAAGGAAAAATAGAGTGTTTGAAGTGCTTCACTGAATGAAATTGACAAAGTCAAACTAAAACATTAAGCAAATAAGATATAAAAAAACAAATAAATGTGCTTGTGCTTGAAGTGCTTTACTGAATTTAAATTTAATATTTCAAACTCGAACATCTCAAGTTAAATAAAATATTTCACAATAAAAAGAGCTAATGTTTAAGGTGTTATACTGAACTTAAAAATGAAATAAATATGGGGTGCTGGTTTGGCGGAGTGGTTAGCATCACTGCATCCCATGTACTTGCTTCTGCCGGTCCAGGTTCGAATACCACCTGTGACCAGTTTGTAGAGTGTCTTCCCCTACTCTCTCACCCCCTTTCACAAGCCTATCCACTGTCTCTCTCCTGTCAATAAAGGCACAAAATGCCCAAAAAATACATTTAAAAAAAAATGACATAAATATCCAAGTTTTAAATACCAACAACATAACATTCAACTAGATGGCCTCATTCTCCAATAAATTTGAACCTAGAATAAGACTTCACACACTATAGTCAATATTTACAAAGCCAAAACCAAGGTAAATAAAGAAAAAACAACTCTCAAACTAATTTATGAAAACGACATTTAGGGCAGAACATTTTGTGACTTTTGTCCTTATTTTTTTTTTCTCTTGTTTTGGCTTTTTTTTTTATTTTTTTTTATTTACAGCTCAGCTTCGTGGACAGTTGGGAGCTGTCGGTCAGATCATTGGTCTTCAGTGGACGTGAACACTCATCTCTGTGCCTGTGTGACTAAGAAACTCCCCCCTTAACAGGAGAAAGGACTGAAAAAATATAGATTTTATATTAAATGTTACTTTGTTTTACTTGTTATTGTTTTGAATTATTAATTATCTGACTGTCACTAAAATGAATTTGGCAGAGCTTCGCTGCTTCTTCAGAGTTACTGCCCCCTGTACCCTTACACAACATACTCCGTCTGGGCTCATTTGTATACTAACAGCTGATTGGATGAGTAGAGGGCTGTGTGTGTGTGGGTATGTGCGTGTGTGTGCTGGCCCTGCTGTAAAACGCAGGGACAGATGAAGCAGGCGCTCTGTTTTGTCTGTTTTTGGTGGATTTTCTGCTACTGCAGTTACTTTTGTCAACTTTAATAGGCTATATTACATTTGTAGGTATATTTAAATTTGCTTTCTCAACTTCTAAACTTTTGATTTAAGGGAAGAGAGAGATGATGGGTTTGCAACAGAAGTCAATGTTTTCACCCGGGGAGCACGAAGTGTACCAGTGCAACCAACAAAAAATATTAGGTGCACTCTTACAAATTTTGGGTGCATGTGCGACCAAAATGGTCGCACTCTGGAGCGCTGTAACAGGAGTGCAAATGTCTCTGACAAAGTGAGCAGTATACACTGGTGGCTTCAGCGAACATCAAACTTTGAAAAGTTACCGTCATTTGAAAACAAAATCCCAAACATGTCCTTTTATACCAGGGGAACAGAACAAATGTGGCCCTCCTACTCTCTCATTTCAGACCAACAGGAGATTTCAAATGTCATAAAATGTGAAAATTCTGACCCAAAAACATTTTGCACTTTTTAAAGAATAAAAGATTTGTCTGAATTGTCTGTTCGTAGTATTTGTGAGCTCCTCTACATGCATTATTAAATACATGTGATGAATTGGAGATAGAAATTTAAGTCAAATATACTTTCATAACTACTAAATGCTCTGCAACTTACATTTAAAAAAATCTTAGACTGGCTTGAATCCAGTGTTTTTGTTATTTAATCCCAAAAGACTATTTCAGTTTGATACACAAATGTTCTTCTTATAGCTTCTTAGCTATGTAATTGTTTCTTTTCTTTCCTTTGTTATATTTATAACAAAAGTTTGTGGAGTTGAGAGTTGTCTACGCCTTTACCACAGACAAAATACATATTAGAGCCCAAAAGTAAATGATCACATTATACTCTTTATTGTTTTACCAATATAACTGTAAGGTTGTAATGTGAAAGTAGTATGTCAAAATAACAATCACATCACTAACATTAACATAATTTGTAAAATACACACAATAACCCTAACTGAGGATTCTGGGAAAATTTTGAAAGAGTTACTTACCAGGCAGCGATTTGAAGATTTCCCAGCAGCCACTGTGAGTGATCCGGCAGTGATGTACTAAGAGTAATATACAATAAAGAAGAGAATTAAGTCCTATTTACACTGTTCCTTAGAGATTTCACTTAACCATTAAACTATGCATGAAAAATAATCTTTGAATTCATCACGGAAACTTACAAACCCAGCTCCCCACACGAAGAAACCGCTGATCAATGTGGGGGAGAAACCCCCAGCTGCTGTGACCACACCGAATAAAAACACCATCAGACCAATCATGATCTGAACAGTCTGTGAAACCACAGAAGAAGAGAAAGAGGTTATGTGGATTTTTTTCACAGAAGAATAGCCTAGATAAACAGGAAATGAAACAAAGTTCCAAAAGACAAGGAAGGTAACAGTCTGTCACATAAAAACTGTCAAATTGTGGTTTAGTCCTTCTCGATCTGTTGTATGACCAGTGCAGTGAGATTTGTGTCTACAAAAGTATGTATCTATCTATCTATCTATCTATCTATCTATCTATCTATCTATCTATCTATCTATCTATAGATATATATATATAAATTACAACAGGAGTTTCATCTGCCTTGTAAACACTTCTATTGAATGGACTAGAATAAAGGAGACTTTATTCTTTACTTTATAAACACTTTATAAACACTTTTAAGGCAACAGAATTTGTACAGTGAAACATTGTTTGGTTCCCTCTGTGGCAGCAAAGAACATAAAAAGTAGACGACATATAATAAAATAGACAAGTAATAAATGGAATTACAGCTATCTACATTCAATCTGGCGTAGGGCAAAACTCAGCATCTTTGATAGAATTCTAATCAAGACAACATTCTTATGACTTAGTCTTTTTCCACCGTCTAATGAATGCAAAGGCTATGAATGTTAAAAGAATTGGTTGAACAGATCTAAACAGAGACAGTGCCAAAAAATACTAGATCAGATTTAACAAATGAAAATCATGATAAAGCTAGAGATGTTCATCCACTGCCAAATGTTAAAAATTGCCTGATCTGTTATGTTCACACAATATAATGTTATGTTAAAATATCCTTTCATTAATTCCTTGATCTGTATCCAGGTTCAGATCAACACCAAAATCTTTCTACTTTTCTGTTGTGTAATGATCAACATTCTCTGGAAATGTCATCGAAATCCATAAAGAACTTTCAGAGTTATTTGCTACGATGTGGAAAAGAAGTCCATCTCTCCCTGAAGAAATCTCCCAAAAATGGTATAAACGATTGTATATCTTCAATTTGAGAGCTTATTAAAGATAAGATAAACTGAGATATATTTTTGAAGGAGTGGTCCCACCTCAGTGTTGCCACTGGTAATGAATAGTACACAGTGACCTATTTAGGAGTATATTGGTCAAGACGACGATTTATTATTCATTTCTTTAGTTTTCTTAAGTCTGTAATCATTATTCAGCTTTTCAATTCCCTTTGCTATTATGCTTCCCCTTTAGTGTTTGTCTCTTATTTTCCGTCAAATACCCTACTGCAGCCCTATTCAATTAGCGGCCTGAGGTCCACATGAAGGCCTGAAGGTAACCCCCCAGTGGCCCAAAATCAACATGATTTGTACTTAGGTTCGGCAAGAAAAACAGAAAAACTTTTACAGATACTGAAGAGATCTTACAAAAATTCAAACATTATTACAGACACTGGATGCAACATGTCCTGAAAGTTTGTTGATAAGCAAATTACTTTTCATGCACTTTCAAATCTGACCATAAGATGGTGTTTTTAATCTGCACTTTTTTATGTTCATACACACCTCTGAGGTGTAAAATTTAAAGAAACACTATTTCAGCAGAAGTTTAGTTTAAGTGCTGCTCTTTATTGAGTTTATGCCCTTATGGATTTGGCAATAAATTAATGAACATCTCCTACTAAACAACACTGTCCGCCAAAAATGTACGGTCCAGCTCATGTCATGTCTGAAAATTTGGCCCGACTGAATCTGTAATTGAATAGCTCTGCTCTATTGTTTATTATGTTTATCATGAAAGACATACATATAATTTTTACGTAGACGGCATGTATCCTGTTCTCTTCATTTGAAGGTAGAAAAAGAAAAACAGAGTTTTTTATTTTCAAAATACTGCATGTTTGTGTCACATTTTTCCCCAAAGGATGAAAATCATTTCTCAGTAAATTTATGCTTTAGCTGCCTAGTCTTATCAGATTTTATTCTGCTTAAAACCTTGCTGACAATTCAAAGAAAAAATTTGATGATGAATAAATATTAAAAGTAATAATGATAATAATAATGATTTGTTTTCCCTGATACATAAAGCTATTTTACATTTAATTTTTTTATGTAATTGGGAAAGAATGACCAAGACAGTTATTAGTCATAATGACATTCAGACATCTGATTTGATGTAACCTTACCCCCAAAGCAAGCGCGTGCGCACGGCTGAAGGTGCTTGACCCGTGCACATCTGCTGAGGGATCGCGTTACACACGACCCCACCCTGAGAAGGAGTTGGGTACATCTGTACCACGACCACGCCACCCTGTTGAACAGGCACTGGTGAAGACATTGTCCAACTGAGAGGACTGGAACAGCTGATGGGCTCTGAGGCTGTAGGTCCAGACGAGCTGAGAGTCCAAATGAGCTGATGGTGCAGGTGAGCTGAGCCTCCAAATTATTAATGTCTCTTGTACACAGCCTAAAAAAAAGCCAGTGTTAGTGTGCGTGTGTGAGTTAGTGAGGTTGGGGGCGTACCGTGCGGGCGGCGGGAGGGGGGGAGCGCTGGAAAAGAGGAAACTGTCGCGCTCAGGGGAGATTCACACAGACAGAAACGGAAGCAACAACACGTAAAAAAAAAAAAAAACTCAAAATGCATAAATAAGCGAATTTGATAACGCTGATAATTAAATGAATTCATTTCATCTTCATTCAATGTTTGTCTTTTTTTTTTTTTTTTTTTTTCTTCACTACCGCCCTCTGCTTATGGAAGAGCCTACCTGAAAACCTGAGGGCTGAACCAAATGTTAATGTTTCTGAAAACAAACTCAGGACCTACCTTTTTAGTCTGGCTTTTTTATTTTTCATTTTTACAGCTTAACTTTATCATTATTTTATTTTTTATTTTACTTTATTTTATCTTTTGCTTAATTTCAATTTTATTTTTACTTTATTTCATGATATGATTAATTACACCTTAACCTAACCTTCAGGTTTTACTCATTTTTTAAACCTTTAAGATGGCCCCTCCTCAGTACGTACTGGGTATAACAATGTTCCTGCTCTATCGTTGTCTTTTATTTATGATGCACTTTCCCAGTACTGTGTATGGTTGGCGGGGTGGGAGGGTACGGGGGCTTGGTGGAGTGGGTTTGGGTCAAATTTCCTTTTGTGTTATTTTAATTATCTTTCTGTTGTGAGGAACTTTGTGGTACAGTTTTTGTATGAAAAGTGCCATATAAGTTTGATTTGATTTGATTCTAGATTCATCCATATAAACTTAAAGCAAACAGTGATAACTGATGACCATTAATGGAGTATTATCTCAGCTAGTGAGTCCTTATGAGTGTGGTCAAAATGCATTATGATTTATTATGATCATTCATGGAAAGTGTTACCATCTTTTCACAACAGTTGGTTGGTGAATCACACAAAAATGTTATAGGAGGGTTTCAGCCACGTGATTATTATGACCTATGAAGAGGGTGTGGTTTCAGATGGAGGGCAGGAAGTAAACATGGAGTCTATGAAGGAGATCGGAGAAAGTTCGTACTGTGCTGAATTAGATCCAGTTGCAAGAAATAGATATAAGCAGTTAATCAACACATACGTTGGCCGTGATCCATATCTCATGAAGATGAGTGAGTTTTCGCAGAGACAAAAGATGTACCAGCAATAGAGGCTATCGACATTGCAAACTATCTGGTTCTTCAAACATCTTACTCCACTAAACAGCAGATGAAAGCCTACAAAAGTATGGAGGCATACAACTCTTTCATCAGCGGGTGGGTCCACAACCTCGGTACCAAACGGCTACAGGATGGTTAAAGTTTGGTCTTCGCAAGGGTGAGTCTTTTCTTTTTTTTATGTGTTAAGGTGCTAGGCTAGCAGCTAGCAGTCGACTATGATGTACACAAAGCATAGAAGCAAATCTTGACGGTGATGTTAGCCCAACAGCCAAAGAACACAAGAACGTTAATTTGTGATATACTTAGAAATAAATAGTATAGCATGTAGTAAAGCAGCATTTGGGCGAGCAGCTTTTACTGTGCAGTAAAAAGGATCAGGAAGTCATAAGTAAACAAATAACAGAGGAAGGAGTAAAGCTTCAATGTAGAAGGCTCAGATCCAATCAACGTATTAATTTCCTTTGTCATGGAAAAGAAAACTGCTCTCTCTCCTAGTGGAGGTAAGTACTAATGTGTGAAAGTGCAAGTGCCAGTCGATGGATGTAATATATGTTGTTTTCTATGTGTTTAGTTTGAAGTGCATGTGTCTGTCAAAGTGTGGTTTACGTTTCAAGGTGAACCACTCTCAGAGATCAAGTGAAACACCTCTGAAAACCAGAGTTATTGCGAAGGAGGATGGAGAAGTCATTGCAGCTCATTGCAATTGCATGGCAGGGTATGTAAATAAAGTAGGCTAGGATGTTTACTCCAGTATCTATTTCTCTCTCTCTGTCTCTCTCCATATAAATACAATACCCAAAACCAGTGAAGTTGGCATGTTGTGTAAATTGTAAATAAAAACAGAATACAATGATTTCCAAATCCCTTTCAACTTATATTCAATTGAATACACAGCAAAGACAAGATACTTAACTTTCAAACTGGTGAACTTTGTTATTTTTTGCAAATATTAGCTCATTTGGAATTTGATGCCTGCAAAATGTTTCAAAAAGCTGGCACAAGTGGCAAAAAGACTGAGAAATTTGAGGAACGCTCATCAAACACTTATTTGGAACATTCCACAGGTGAACAGGCTAATTGGGAACATATGGGTGCCCTGATTGGGTATAAAAGCAGCTGCCCTGAAATGCTCAGTCATTCACAAACAAGGATGGGGCGAGGGTCACCACTTTGTGAACAAATGCGTGAGCAAATTGTCCAACAGTTCCAGAACAACATTTCTCAACGAGCTATTGTGAGGAATTTAGGGATTTCATCATCTACGGTCCGTAATATCATCAAAAGGTTCAGAGAATCTGGAGAAATTACTGCATGTAAGCGGCAAGGCCGAAAATCAGCACTGACTAGCGGTGACCTTCGATCCCTCAGGCGGTACTGCATCAAAAACCGGCATCATTGTGTAAAGGATATCACCACATGGGCTCAGGAACACTTCAGAAAACCACTGTCAGTAACTACAGTTCGTCTACATCTGCAAGTGCAAGTTAAAACTCTACTATGCAAAGCCAAAGCCATTTATCAACAACACCCAGAAACACCCCCGGCTTCGCTGGGCCCGAGCTCATCTAAGATGGACTGATGCAAAGTGGAAAAGTGTTCTGTGGTCTGATGAGTCCACATTTCAAATTGTTTTTGGAAACTGTGGTCGTCGTGTCCTCCGGACCAAAGAGGAAAAGAACCAGCCGGACTGTTATAGGTGCAAAGTTCAAAAGCCAGCATCTGTGATGGTATGGGGGTGTATTAGTGCCCAAGGCATGGGTAACTTACACATCTGTGAAGGCCCCATTAATGCTGAAAGGTACATACAGGTTTTGGAGCAACATATGTTGCCATCCAAGCAACGTCTTTTTCATGGACGCCCCTGCTTATTTCGGCAAGACAATGCCAAGCCACATTCTGCACGTGTTACAACAGCGTGGCTTCATAGTAAAAGAGTGCGGGTACTAGACTGGCCTGCCTGTAGCCAGACCTGTCCCCCACTGAAAATGTGTGGCACATTATGAAGCGTAAAATACAACAATAGAGACCCCAGACTGTTGAACAACTTAAGCTGTACATCAAGCAAGAATGGGAAAGAATTCCACCTGAAAAGCTTCAAAAATTGGTCTCCTCAGTTCCCAAACGTTTACTGAGTGTTGTTAAAAGGAAAGGCATGTGTGTGTAACACAGTGGTAAAAATGCCCCTGTGCCAACTTTTTTGCAATGTGTTGCTGCCATTAAATTCTAAGTTGATGATTATTTGCACAAGATAATAAAGTGTCTTAGTTCGAACATTAAATATCTTGTCTTTGAAGTGTATTCAATTGAATATGAGTTGAAAAGGATTTGCAAATCATTGTTTTCTGTTTTTATTTACAATTCACACAACGTGCCAACTTCACTGGTTTTGGGTATTGTACATACATGTGTATGTATACATATATATATTCATTCATTCATTTTCTACACACACACACACACACACACACACACATATATATATATATATATACATAAATATATATACATACACACAAACATATATATATATATATATATATATATATATATATATATATATATATATATATATATAACTATTTATGTATGTATGTATATATATATATATATATATATATATATATATATATATGTATACAAATATATATATATATATATATATATATATATATATATATATATATATATATATATATATATATATATATATATATAATATACATATATATATACATGTGTGTGTGTGTGCCAGTGTACCAGTGGGGAGAGAGCTTTATGGAATTTACATGAATAAACATCATAAACATGGTACTAAAGTGCTACTCCATAGCAGGCTGTATTGCACATCATCAAAATATGCTGATATAAATTGCAAGTTGCCCTGGTGTACATTTTATTTGAAATTAAAATAAATGTTATGTTGTACTCTATTCACAGTCTATCAGAATCATTTTCTTATGTAGGGCGGTTCTTTTTTTCCATTGAGGCTGGGGTAAGGATGCAAGCGTCCTGCACATCTGAGCAGTGCAAGTGGCTAATGCCATCACATGTAAAAAGGTAGGGTGACACATTCACAGTAAACCAAATGTGGGACAGAAAATGCTACCTTGGGACGCTGTGTAACTGTAGACTAAATTTTGATGTGAAATGTATCTTTGTATTTTAGCTGTTTGTTCATGTCTTTGCTCTGGTCAATTTATCTGGACACAATATACAGTGGACAAGTAGATTTCTGTACTTTGTCTACATTTAATCCTCCCAGAGGGACATATACTGCACATAAATAAGTCGGTCCATTGGAATGTGGACTTGATGCTCTTCTTTGTGTTAACTTATTTTCATATTCCTGCTGCTCCAGTCGCACTGATTGACTTCTCCTCTGCAAAATCAGAGAAAAAGAAGCTTGACCAATCCATTGATGGAAGGAAAACCGAAAAACAAGGTGGGGAAATCACTTCCATGTCCAAGAGTGAAGAGAGGGTCTGAAACGTATGCTAGATTTTTTCATAACTTGAGCAAAAACTGTCCAAGGAGTGCAGCACTGATGGCTAGGGAGCCTTACCACAAAGAATTCATCCCCAAATCTTGCATGCTTCTCAAAACTGTTCTTAACTACAGAACACCAGAGACTCTGCTACCCCCCACAGAACTTTAGGGCTATGCCAGGATTTCCAGCGAGAAGGGCTCACTCTGTCTCAGGTCCAGGCTGTAGAGAGGGAAACTCAAAGTCAGAGTGCAAGCAGGATTTGGTTTAAGCAAAGAGCTGGGCGCATAACTGCCTCTAAGCTTAAACAAGTTGTGATGACCAACCCCCAGCAACCATCCAAGTGCTTGATCAAGGCCATATGCTACCCAGAAGCATACAAGTTCACCTCAGCTGCTACAAGGTATTTAGGATTTGAATTAGGGTAAAGCAGGGGTAAGGTTTGTGGTTTCAGGCTGTCCACATTGAGAACTGTAACTAAAACAGTGTTCTAAGTGGGAGAGGATTCTATACCACAAACTATAAAGCTGCACCCCATACTCTCCCATCTACTGTATACTTTCTTCAGTTAACACAAATTTTACTTCTTTTCACAGTTTGTTTATGGTATGAACCCTGACAGATCAATCTTACTTATAGGGCTATGCAAGAGTAGGAGTAGATATAGGGGTTAGGATTATGGCATTTAACTGACTGAACTGACTCAGAACACATACAATACTAAAAAATATTTTTCTTGTCATATTTGGCATGTATACTGTTTACAGTTATGGGTGCAAACATGAAGCAGAAGTCAGAGGAGCCTATGAGAAGCTGATGGGTCAGGAGCATGCAGGCTTCTCTTGTATGGACAGTGGTCTCTGGCTCAACTCCAGGTGGCCATACATGGGGGCCTCCCCTGATGGGATAAATCACTTGTGACTGTCATGGAACTGGCATCTGCGAAAATTAAGGTAACATTACAGTCTCTGTTGTATTCAAGTCCCCAGTGTTCAAGTCCGAGTCAAGTCATGAATCACCAAAGAAGCAAATGCTTGAGTCTGAGTCAAGTCCAAGTTTTAGACTTGAGCATAACAACACTAACTAGTGTCAGTGTTTTAGTATTCAAATCAAAATCTCAGACTCAAGTCCGACTGAGGCCATTTTTGAGTCCCATCGTGACTGGAGGACTTGAACTTGTCTTGCATTCATTCTTGGAAGATGAATAAGAATGAGTAAATTGAGCAAAAAGCAACAAAATATCTTTACTTATCTATTGTTCTCATGTTCTTTTCATTGTGTTTTTAGTGCCCACATTCCCTCCAAGATGAGGCCAATCTGCGCTTGTGTGCTGATGAAAAAGGCTTTTGCCTCATCAGTGATGGGGATGATGTCAGGCTGGACCAGAGTCACAAGTACTACTACCAGGTTCAGGCACAGATTCACATTGTGAATGCTGACTACTGTGACTTTGTTGTGTGGAACCGCAATGACATTTTTGTTGAAAGGATTTTGCCTGATCCTAAATAAAATGATGTGATTCCCAAAGTTCTGTGTTTTTTTAGAAAATGTATACTTCCAGAGATACTGGGACAGCAATTTACAAAATTACCTGTGTAATGTGTCAAAGAACATGGACAGTGAGCTTAAATTTTTTTTGTGTGTGTGATATGCTGCTGTCATAATAAAACTGTTGTGTGAGACAACATGAAATTTTTATATTATTATTTGTGACTTACATATAATTTGCCCAGAAATAAGTCATTATATTTACATTATTAATAGAATAGGTTCATACTAAGTTATATATTGATTAGCACTACATAATATGAAAGATGTTTCTGAAAAGATGAAATGACATTGAAAAGACAGAAAAATGCATGGTGCTTTATTTAAATATATGATTTCTTTAAGCAATTCTTTTTACAATTATGAGAATGTGGTGTGCAATATTGATGAATCGCACAGCTCAAAAATCTGAATTAAAACTAAGAAGTTGGGGAGCCCTGTATAGAACTTGGTCTTCTCTTCGTTTTTTTCAAAGGACTCCTGGTTGAACTGTGTGTCCAGTGCCTTGGTCCGAAGATCTCCCGGCTGTGTTGTGTTCTGTCTTAGAACATCCTCCATCTTCTCAATGTCATCCATTAGTAGCTCAGTCTAGCATCCAGCATCTGCATAACCTGCAATAAAGCAGGGGGGACTATAATTATTAAATTCTTGAATATAAGTTATGTGAAGTGGTGTAAAGTTATCTTGTTGCATAGAATTTACAACTACCACATTTGTAATGTTTAATAAAAATGCTGCTTACACATTCTAGTACAATAATAATACTGCTTACAAATCCCAGGGAATAATACTGCTTAGACATTCTAGTGTAATAATAATACTGCTTACACAACCCAGATGATAATAATAATAATAATGCCTACACATCCCAGGGAATAATAATACTGCTTAGACATTGTAGTGCAATAATTATACATCTTACACATCCCAGGGAATAATAATACTGCTTAGACATTCTAGTGCAATAATAAAACTTCTTACACATCCCAGAGAATAATAATAATACTGCTTACACAACCCAGATAATAGTAATAATACTGCCTACACATCCCAGGGAATAATAATACTGCTTAGACATTGTAGTGCAATAATTATACATCTTACACATCCCAGAAAATAATAATACTGCTAAGACATTCTAGTGCAATAATAATACGTCTTACACATCCCAGAGAATAATAATTATACGTCTTACACATCCCAGAAAATAATAATTATACCTCTTACACATCCCGGAGAATAATAATTATACTTCTTACACATCCCAGAGAATGATAGTTATACTGCTTACACATCCCAGTGAATAATAATACTGCTTACACATTCTAGTATCAGCTGTCTGCAGAAGATCCAACATAGCTAATGCACATTCCAACCGTCTTTGACTTTCTTGCTTAGTCTTCATCCTCTGCACTCGTTGAAGAGATGCCTCTGATTTCGGCTTTGTTGTTTGGTAACCGAGGTTGACTGTTGGAGCACAGTCAACCGACCCAACGTCTCTCAAAGCGCTGGGGCAGCCTAAAAAAGTCCCAATGAAGTCCACATTAGACTACAGACAACTTGATAATCTAATCTAAGTGTATCAGCCTTTAACGACAACCCAATGATATAGAAACAAAGCCACAAAAACCAAGCTGGCTTACATACCTCCAACGAAGTGGTCACTGCAGACACGGGCATTAGCAGACTCTGCTCCTCCGGACCGCAAACGCAGGTTCAAAATCCATTTTTTTCGGCTTGTTCTGTGAGCTTTTTACATTTCTCACCTTTATGAACAACGACCTTTGGTACTCTGTAAAAACCCTTGTCCTTTTCTCAGTTTGAGCGGTTGGAGCACCCGTAAACAACACAAAACATTGGCATCTTGATTGTTTCTCACTGCAAGTTCTAGCGTTACTCTACTTCCTGCCCTCCATCTGAATTGCGCGCTGTCGCTATGCAACAATGTGAAACCCAGGATCTGATGATGTCATCAAGAACAATGTCATTGTTCTTGATGACATCATCAGAGCATCAAAGGCAGTGAGGCAACATCAAAGGAATCAAGGAATGCTTGTCTATAAATACAGTAGATTTCATGACAGACTGTAGTTTACTTTTGGAGAAAAACCTACTGACATGGAACAAAGGAACGAGAACCAGCTTAACAACATGCAGCATGACCCTGAAGAGCAAACCACTGCATACAATGAAAAATGTCTGGAAATAAGCATGTTGAAAAAGAAAATTGAGGAACTGGAAAGCAGCAAAGAAACAGCCCTGGAGAAATTGTCAAAAATGACAAGTTCCTATGAGAAGGAGCGTCAAAAGGTGTCTGACACAGAAACTAAGCTGCAGAACATGACCAGAGAGAAAGAAGAGATGGAAACATCCTATGAAAAGAAGCTTCTGAATGCTAAGTACAATGAGAAGGATCTGAGTGATGTGAAAAAAGCACTGCAGAATGTGACTGAAGAGAAAGACAGGCAGAAAACATTCTATGAAAAGGAGTTCAGGTCTCAGGAAAGTGCCTTTGAATGTCATGTTCTTTGGTTGACCAAGACTCAGGACGATCTTAGTCAGCGCTTGGGTATAACACAAACTGAGCTTGAGAAGATGACCAAAGAGAAAGAAGAGATGAAGGGGCAGCTTTGTAAGTATAGAGTGACTGAAAAGGATCTTCGTCAGCGCTGGGGTAAAACACAAGCTGAGCTAGAGACTATGAACAGAGAGAACGAAGAGATGAAAATATCCTACGAGCATCAGCTTTGTAATGCCAAAAAGGACCAAGAGGACCTTAACCAGTCCATGTGTGACACCAAAACTGAACTACAGAAGGTGACCAGAGAGAAAGAAGAGATGAAAAAAAGCTACGAGGATCAGCTTTGTAAGACTAGAGAAATTCAGAAGTCCCTGTGTGACACCAAAAATGAGCTGCAGAACGTGAGAATATTCAATGCAAAGCTGCTTCAGTGCGTGATTGACAGAAAAACTAAGCAGGAGAAGGTTACAGAAGAAAGAGGAAAACTGGTAACAAAGGTTTTATCACGGTTTTGGAAATCCAGCAAGAGAGAGGAGGCCCTTCAACAGCGCTTGGATGACACAGAATCTCAGCTGAAGAACATGACTACAGAAATAAAAGAGATGGAGGAGAAGCTTCGTAAGGCTAGTCAGAGAGAAAAGAATCTTCAGAAGTGCTTAGATGACAAAGAATCTAAGCTGAAGAAAATGACTAAAGATATAAAGGAAATGGGAAAATCCTCTGAGGAGAACCTTCGTAAGGCTAGCCAGAGAGAAAAGAATCTTCGTAAGTGTTTGTCTGACAAAGAAACTGAGCTGAAGAACAGGACCAACGAAAATGACAAGATGATAATATCCTTTGAGGGGCAGCTTTTTAAGGCTAGCCAGAGGGAGGAGGGTCTTCGTAAGTGCTTGCGTCACAAAGACACTGAGCTGCAGAACATGACCACAGAAAATTACAAGGCTAGCCAGAGAGAGAAGGATCTTCTACAGTGCTTGAATGACGCAAAAACTAAGCTGAAGACCATGACCAAAAAATCAGAGCAGATGGAAAAATCCTACGAGGAGCAGCTTTGTGAGGCTAGCAAGGGAAATGAGGATCTTAGTAAGTGCTTGAAAGACACAAAAACTAAGCTGGAGACCATGACCGAAGAATCAGAGCAGATGAAAAAATCCTACGAGGAGCAGCTTTGTGAGGCTAGCAAGAGAGAGAATAACACAAATACTCAGCTGGAGACCATGACCAAAGAAAGAGATGAGATGAGAAACTCCTATGAAGCGAAGATTGTTGAGGCTAGGCAGAAAGAGGAGGATCTTTGTCGGTGCCTTGGTGAAACAAAAACTGAGCTGAATAAAATGATGGAAGAGAAAGAACAGGTGGAAAAATCCGATGAGAATCTTCACTCTCAGAGACGCTCTTTTGCAAGTCAGCTTCCTCAGCCAAGCGAAAATGAGATGGATCTTCGTAATTCCTTGTGTGAAGCACAAGCTCAGCTTGCAGACATTGCTCGAAAAAAAGCAGAGCTGAGACTATTCTATGAGGAGGAGCTTCATAAGGCTAGCCAGACTGTGGAGGAACTTAGCCATGAAAAAGACACTAAGCTGAAGGAGATGTCCAGAGAGAATGAACAGATGAAAATATTCTATGAGCATCAGCTTTTTAATGCCAAAAAGGACCAAGAGGACCTTAACCAGTCCGTGTGTGACACCAAAACTGAACTGCAGAAGGTGACCAGAGAGAAAGAAGAGATGAAAAAAAGCTACGAGGATCAGCTTTGTAAGACTAGAGAAATTCAGAAGTCCCTGTGTGACACCAAAAATGAGCTGCAGAACGTGAGAATATTCAATGAGAAGCTGCTTCAGTGCGTGAATGACAGAAAAACTAAGCAGGAGAAGGTTACAGAAGGAAGAGGAAAAGTGATAACAAAGGTTATATCACAGCTTTGGGAATCCAGCAAGAGAGAGGAGGCCCTTCAGCAGCGCTTGGATGACACAGAATCTAAGCTGAAGAACATGACTAAAGATATAAAGGAAATGGGAAAATCCTCTGAGGAGAACCTTCGTAAGGCTAGCCAGAGAGAAAAGAATCTTCGTAAGTGTTTGTCTGACAAAGAAACTGAGCTGAAGAACAGGACCAACGAAAATGACAAGATGAGAATATCCTTTGAGGGGCAGCTTTGTAAGGCTAGCCAGAGAGAGGAGGGTCTTCGTAAGTGCTTGCGTCACAAAGACACTGAGCTGAAGACCATGATCAAAGAAAATTACAAGGCTAGCCAGAGAGAGAAGGATCTTCTACAGTGCTTGAATGACGCAAAAACTAAGCTGAAGACCATGACCAAAAAATCAGAGCAGATGGAAAAATCCTACGAGGAGCAGCTTCCTGAGGCTAGCAAGGGAGAGAATAACACAAATACTCAGCTGGAGACCATGACCAAAGAGAGAGATGAGATGAGAAACTCCTATGAAGCGAAGATTGTTGAGGCTAGGCAGAAAGAGGAGGATCTTTGTCGGTGCCTTGGTGAAACAAAAACTGAGCTGAATAAAATGATGGAAGAGAAAGAACAGGTGGAAAAATCTGATGAGAATCTTCACTCTCAGAGACGCCTTTTTGCAAGTCAGCTTCCTCAGCCAAGCAAAAATGAGATGGATCTTCATAATTCCTTGTGTGAAGCACAAGCTCAGCTTGTAGACATTTCTCGAAGAAAAGCAGAGCTGAGACAATTATATGAGGAGGAGCTTCGTAAGGCTAGCCAGACTGTGGAGGAGCTTAGCCAGCGCTCGCATGAAAGAGACACTAAGCTGAAGGAGATGTCCAGAGAGAATGAACAGATGAAAATATTCTATGAGAAAGAACTTGATCAGTATAGAGAGAGTGAGAAG
Organism: Scarus forsteni; assembly: GCA_036419115.1. NCBI lineage: Eukaryota > Metazoa > Chordata > Actinopteri > Labriformes > Labridae > Scarus > Scarus forsteni. The sequence continues at coordinate 6,982,068 of JAZDUH010000112.1, forward strand.
AATCTTACTATGGCCTTGTCTAACACCAGAGCTGAGCTTCAGAATGTGACAGAAGAGAATGAGATTTTGAGATCAAATGAGTAGAAGCTCAGATCTTAGGGTTTCCCAGCTAGCAGGGAACATTCACCTACCATTGGCTAATATTCCCAACAAATGAAGCGAAGCCTGCGAGCTAGTTCAGGCAGACAACTCGAGCGGCGCTGCTATTTACATGTCACATGTCACATTCACATATCAAACGTCACACTCCTTACATCAATCCTCCAATCACACTCTCCACCTCTCAATTTGGCGGTGTATTTAAACTGGGAGTTTACCTATCTCTCCCTCTGCTCGGAAAACGACTATGCTGCCAGACGCTGATTGCTGCGTGTTCTTTCAGCTGCTCTCTCATGGGATCGTCATCATGCCTTTTGCTCCGGTGATCCTGATGTCTCGTCGTCTCCGATTCAGTGAGTGAGTCTCGGCTGGCATGGTAGGATGCTGAGTTTAATCCCGAAACCCAGATTCAGTCCCTGAAGTCAGCTTTGTCCTTGCCGGATCTCCCGCACGTCCGCAAACAACCCGCGTCTGGCCAGTGCACCGCATCCTGTGGAAGAATTCTAAGCCCGTAAAATCACCACGCCGGCCTGCCTCAGCCATGAAGAGATTTTGATTATTAGGTGATCCAGCAGTACTCCAGATTCCCCCCGGGGGGAAGGTAAAGCGCCAGGTAAAGCACACTGCCAATGTCCCTCCTCCTGAACTGGAGCCTGGCGCTGCCCCGGCCCCCCAAAGCGGAGCAGTCAGATTCCGGCTTCTCCACAGACGCGTCCTCTCTGTCTGCACTCCTCGAAGTTAAAACAGCGCTGAGCACCATGGAAAACAACGCAGGGCCACATGAACATCCCGGGTCCACTTCCGCGTCCTTCGCTTCGCTGGATGCAGGTCTTCCCGGGTGCCGTATCCCGCAAGAATCCTGGGATCTGCAGTCCCGTTCCTGCCAAGGGTCTTGGTTCTGCCTCCTGCTGCTGCTATTCCTGATTGCGTAAAGCCTGTAACGTGCCGCGCTTAATGCCCGAAGCTGGACGCTGGAGATTTTGACAAGCTGTGGGGCGACATGCGTCCGGGCGTATGCGCAGTACAGAGCCGGAGCCGGTCGGACTCAGTGATGACCCGTGCAGGCAAATCCAGCTGGAAACGAATATTTACAGAACTTACCTTCAAAACCTGTCTCCTCAGCGACTTTCACCCAAGCCTGCTCCTTTTGTTCCAGTCTCTGTAGAGGACACACGCCGAGTAGTTTAGCTCCGGATGATAGCAAACAGCGCAGATCAACCTGTCCTCCATCTTTGAGAGGAGTTTAAGCAGGAGCAGGAGGCCGGGGCGTCACACCTCATTAAATCAAACCTGTCTCCTCAGCGACTTTCACCCAAGCCTTCTCCTTTTTGTTCCGGTCTCTGTAGAGTATACACGCCGAATAGTATAGCTCCAAATGATAGCAAACAGTGCCGATAAACCTCTCCTCCATCTGCATTGACTTTGTATGTAATCTCGACGCGGCCCAGGCGAATCGCCTGGTGTGACCGTGCAGGCAAATCAGCTGGGCGAATATTTACAGAACTTACCTTCAAAACCTGTCTCCTCAGCGACTTTCACCCAAGCCTGCTCCTTTTGTTCCAGTCTCTGTAGAGGACACGCCGAGTAGTTTAGCTCCGCCGATGATAGCAAAATATTGAACCTGTCGACTCCAGTTTGAGAGGGCAGCCAATCAGCGGCGACATTCGCCACACATCATTAAATTTGATGACCTGTCTCCTCAGCAACTGCTCACTCAAGCCCCTCTCAAAGATGGAGGAGAGGTTTATCGGCACTGTTTGCTATCATTTGAGCTATAGCTCAAATGATAGCAAACAGTGCCGATAAGGAGCTCCATCTTGGGTGAAAGTCGCTGAGGAGACAGGTTTGATTTAATGATGTGTGACGCCCCGGCCTCCATCAGACTGGAGTGTTTTGCAGATTGACTTAAAGCTCAAGGAGCTGATGTCCTTAAATGTTTTTAAATCCAAAATGAGAGACATGGAGGCAGATTCTATCAAATGCCGATGTTTTTAGCTAAGTCGAGATATGGCTCATAGACGTATCTGCTTTAAATCCATAATGATGTGCTTGTAAATTGTTTCTCTTTTTTGTATCCGTAAGCAAATTGTGTTTTTGCTGCTGCCTGTCTTGACCAGGTCTCCCTTGGAAAAGAGGTTTTAATCTCAATGGGACCAATCTGGTTAAATACAGGCTAAATAAATACATAAATAGATGATGATGATAATAAATAACCAATATCAGAAGAAAAATAAATAAATAATAATAAGAAGAAAATAAAATAAAATAAAATAAATAAAAATAAATAAATAAATATATGTATACGTATTAGGGTTGTGAAAGGTAAACCGATGCAACCGGATATCCGGTTTGACAACCGAGAGATACGGCCGCATCGGTATAAACCTCATCAATCGATACAAATCTGCCATGAATCCTTGGATGAATCGATTGTGCAGACAACAGCCGGGTATCGCGAGACTAGCAACCGGTTGACAGTGTGTTTCTCTAAAACAACGCGAGAGCCGGGACTGACCGCGAAACGATTTCCGCGCATGCTCTGTAGCTTACCATGACAGAAGACGATGATGGATGTACATGCTAGCAGCGAGAGCGAGTCAGCACGAAAGATTTACAACACAACTGGAAAACAAAAATCAAAAGTTTGGAACGTTTTTGGATTCTACAAGAAGGAAGGACAACTCGACAAAAGCCACGCCATTTTTAAGCTGTGTAGAGCAGCTTTGAAGTACACTGGCAGCACAACAAATCTTGACCAGCATGCAACGAGAAAACACAGAGACGAGTATGATGAACTTCTCAATCCCCATAACAAGCAGCAGGAGCATGCTGCTAATGCAGCTACTACGCAGCGGATGACGGGTAACGTTATCTCTAACTTTTACGGACAACTCGGCCACAATTCAGCACGAGCTAAAGACATCACGGCATCAATAACCCGTTATATTGCTAAGAGCCTATGTCCGTACAATATAGTGGAGGGGGAAGGATTTCGGGACTTGATTCATACGTTGGAGCCCAGGTACAAGATTCCGTCGAGGCAGCATATCACTAACACATGCATGCCAGCGTTGTATGCTCAAGTGAAGGACCAAGTTGAAGAGGAATTGGCCCATGCTGAGCGGGTTGCCGTTACAACCGATGCCTGGACGTCATGTTCCACTGAGTCTTACATAACGATAACAGTCCACTACATCTCTCCAGATTGGAAATTAAATGTGCATGTCTTACAAACCAGGGCATTTAAAGGATCACACACTGGGAAAAACATTGGTGCTCTGCTGAAACAGGCATGTGTTGACTGGAGCCTTCTTGATAAAGATCCAGCCCTGGTGACGGATAATGCCACAAATATGGTGTTAGCCGGAGTGGAAGCAGAGATAACCCCTCACCTCATGTGCTTTGCACACACTATAAACCTCGCCACACAGAAAGCCTTCAAACTTGACACAGTAGCAAGGTTACTGGGAAGAGTGAGGAAAGTGGTTGCCTTTTTTCACCGCAGTGTGAGGGCAGCAGAAATCCTACAAGAGAAACAGAAACAACTAGCGTTGCCTTCACATAAACTCATCCAAGATGTGTCCACCAGGTGGAACAGCTCCCAGGACATGCTTGAACGCTTTTTGGAGCAACACCCTGCCGTTTCTGCTGCACTCATGTCCAGGGATCTCAGAAAAGGAGAAGAGGTGAACACCCTCAAGGACAAAGACTTCTGTGACATTGAAGACATTGTCAAGCTGATGGCACCGGTCAAACTTGTGACCACCAGCATGTCTGAAGACAAGCGGCCCACACTGTCAGTGATTCTACCTGTTAAGGCAAAGCTTAAAAAGAACTTTGAACCATCAGATGAAGACTCTGTGTTAATCAGAGAGATGAAGCAGGCGTTCAAGAATGATCTGGAGAAACGCTACACAGGCCTGGATGATCTCTTCCGCACTGCAGCAGCTCTGGACCCCCGGTTTAAGTCCCTGCCCTTCCTCAGTGACCATGATGCTGAGAGGACATTCAGAAGCATATCAGCAGAAGTGACATCCCTGCATAATGAGGTAAATCCCACAACACACTGTCAAAAGACAAATTACAGTGCATTATATCAGTTACAGTCTGCTGTGCTTCATTGCTGTAACCAGATTTATTCTGACTACTGTTACTGTTTATTTGATTATGCACACTGCATTTAACCATACTGTGCACTGATTGTAATTTTATTTTTTATTTCTAGGCAACCGGGGATTCTGTTCAGAGAGGTCCAGTGCAGAATGATCCATGTCAGACTGAACCTGCAAATGAAGATCCGGGCATCCACATTGATACACCTCAGACCCAAGATGAGCCTACAGGTTTGTGTGTTTTACAACTTGTAATCAAGAAATAGTTGATGTGATGTATATGATGCAAGAATCTGCATGTAAAGAAAGAGTTAAATAATAATCATGATGGTTATAATGATACAACTTTTAAATATGTGCACAAGAGTGCCTTCATACATTAAATCTGAACATTAGATGAAGATTTATTCATAAAATGGTAAAGCCAGTTAAAAAAAAACACAGTTATGGCAAACATAGCAAGTAATAAATGGTAATTGTTTTCTATTTCAGATGATAAACCTCCTTGTAAAAAGAAGAAGATGTCAGCACTGGACCAGCTGTTGGGAGAAGACTTTAAAGAGAGGGTGGAAGCTAGAACTGTAAGAGACCAGGCCAATGAGGAAGTCAAGAGGTACCGAGATCGTGATCCTTTGCCCCTGAAAAAAAACCCCACTACAGTGGTGGAAAGAGCAGCAGGACTTACCACTGCTGTCATCTCTGGCTAAAAGATATCTGTGTATACCCGCCACCAGTGTGGCATCTGAAAGGGTTTTCAGCACTGCGGGAGATATCGTTTCCACAAAACGCAGTCTGCTCAAACATGAGCACGTTGATCAGTTGATTTTCCTTAAGAAAAATCTGTCATCCAAGAAAGATGAGGACAGTGATTATGATGAATAAAAAATATAGGGCATAAAGAAGTGAACTACTTCACTGTGCATCAGTAAGATTTAACCTGCCACATGTGAATGTGAAAATGCACTTTTGTTCAGATTACATTCCAAAGTCAAAAAGCAGCAATTTGATTTCCTTTATACTAAGATGTATTTTCTGTAATACTGTATATAAATCCCTTGTGTTAAGTCAATCATATGAAGCACATATGTTAAGTCAATCTTAATTTAACATTGACAGATTAAACCAGTGTTGTGAACCCTTTTTCTAGGGCTGCTGCTTAATGTTTTCAGTTGGTAACTTCTTTACTTTTAAATGTTGCACCTTTGTTACCTACCTCTAGTGTTCGAAACACTGTGCTCAGGTTGAACTGTTGCATTGTTGTTATTGTAGCCTACTTCTGGAGTTCAAAGACTTGACCAAATAAGCAATTTAGTTACGGTATTTTGAGAATGGGATTGTTCACTTATCCAGCCTAACAGCATTTCAGTCAGTCAACTCACGTTCAATTGTTTTATTGTAGCTGCATATACATGTTACAGGTTTGGCGTCCAGGCTCCAGTCTCATCACTCCTTTGCAGAAATGTTACATGAAGGCATGGAGGAGTGATGAGCAAAACATATGAGAACACCCCTGGAGCCTGCAGGTGGATGCTGGGGTGGAGGTGGGGGTGAAAGAACACGCAGCAAATCAGTGTCTGGCAGCATAGACGTTTGCCGAGCAGAGGGAGAGATGGGTAAACTCCCAGTTTAAATACACCGCCAAATTGAGAGGTGGAGAGTGTGATTGGAGGATTGATGTAAGGAGTGTGACGTATGATATGTGAATGTGACATGTGAATAGTAGCGCAGCTTTCGAGTTGTCTGCCTGAACTAGCTCGCAGGCTTCGCTTCATTTCAGTCAGTCAACTCACGCTCAATTGTTTTATTGTAGCTGCATATACATGTTACAGGTTTGGCGCCCAGGCTCCAGTCTCATCACTCCTTTGCAGAAATGTTACATGAAGGCATGGAGGAGTGATGAGCAAAACATATGAGAACACCCCCAAAACATAACTGATAGGAGCCTGGCGCTGCTGATGAGATCTATGTGTGGCTATTCCCCCCAGCGCCTGCTGTGAGAGGAATATACTACCTAGTGAACTACTATGTGTGGACCCAGGCACCAGCCGCCAGTCGCCATTCCCCCCAGCGCCCGCTGGGAGGAATATACTACCTAGTGACTACTATGTGTGGGCCCAGGCACCAGCCGCCGTGTCGCCATTCCCCCCAGCGCCCGCTGGGAGGAATATACTACCTAGTGAACTACTATGTGTGGGCCCAGGCACCAGCCGCCAGTGTCGCCATTCCCCAGCGCCGCTGGGAGGAATATACTACCTAGTGACTACTATGTGTGGGCCCAAGCATCAGCTGCCGTGTCGCCATTCCCCAGCGCCTGGCTGAGAGGAATATACTACCTAGTGACTACTATGTGTGGGCCCAAGCATCAGCCGGGCTGTGTCGCCATTCCCCAGCGCCCGCTGAGAGGAATATACTACCTAGTGACTACTATGTGTGGGCCCAAGCATCAGCCGCCAGCTGTCGCCATCCCCCAGCGCCCGCTGAGGGGAACATACTACCTAGTGAACTACTATGTGTGGGCCCAAGCACCTGCCGCTGTGTCGCCATTCCCCCCAGCGCCCGCTGAGGGGAACATACTACCTAGTGAACTACTATGTGTGGGCCCAAGCACCAGCCGCTGTGAAATGCCATCCCCCAGCGCCTGGCTGAGGGGAACATACTACCTAGAGAATGCAGATGCAAGCATAATGAATTGGTACATACTTAACCCCAGCACACCACCTGATCTGCAGTACAGAGTTATGTAGCAAGTGGATACGATTTTAAATACTAAATGCAGGAACTTATGAGCTTTGAGCAGACAGGATGACTTTCTCGTGAAGTCTCCTTAGCATTGCAGAAAAGCACACCACCTGATCTGCAGTACAGAGTTATGCAGCAATTGGATGCAATCTTTCAATATGAAATGCAGGAACTCATGAGCTTTGTGCAGCCAGGATGACTTTCGTGAAGTCTCATTAGCGTTGCAGAAAAGCACACCACCTGATATGCATTACAGAGTTATGTAGCAAGTGGATACGATTTTTTAAATACTAAATGCAGGAACTCATGAGCTTTGAGCAGACTGGATGACTTTCTCATGAAGTCTCCTTAGCGTTGATGAGCAGAAAAGGACCAGCGCGCCAGGGATTGCAGTGTGGAGGTAGGCAGATGAAGCGATGCTGTCATGGTTACACCAGTCCTCAGGAAGTGAGGGGAATAGTGTCCAGGAGGCAGGCCATAGCTCAACAGAAAATTTGCAGATTGAAGAGAACCAGGATCTCGGCCATAGGTTTGTGACCGTTGATGAACCAGGGGATGATGGTTGAGAAGGGGAACGATGATGCAGATAATTCATTCATAGAAGAGAAAGGACAAAAAATTTTTAGTTTTGCAATTTGATATGAGTGCATTGGTGAGATCTGTCAGATTTGAGTGCTTCAAGGATAAGGCATACATGTCCTTTCTATTTTCAAATCAGAAAAGGTGAGATCATACTGAGGATTAAAAGAGACCTGGTTCAGAGCAAGCATCACTACTGGGTAAAGCTCATAGAGGGCAGTGGATTTAGGATCCTTGAGGGTCAGTATTTTGTTCGCCAGACATCTACAAACCACTCATTATAGAAACCCCCAAAATCAACAGATGGAGCAGCCAGTATAAAGCTGGAGAGAATCTAAAGACTCAACATAGTCAAAGAAAGAAATGCTATTCCATTCATTGCAGAGCAAAGACCAAACTGCAGGTCTGAACAACAGCCTTCATTAAAACTGCTCTGTCTTTTGGACTGTGGCTGGCGGAGCAAAGCAAAGGTAGTTTTCACATGTACAGAATTCAGCATTGAGCCTCATAAGGATGTAAAGTGCTAAGGCTACTAAGACAGCAAAAGGTTACTTAACAGAGAAATAACTCTGAATGCCACTTAATGCCAAAAGATGGTACCGAGATGAGTGGAGTGGAATGACTTGAAGGCATCTGTATTGTCTGCTTCCCCCAGCCATGCACCAGCCCCAGCTGATTAATGATTGCACAGCGTTAACTACAGAAGCGTAGTATAAAGACAATGATTCAGGTGGAATTAGGCTGTTTGCTTCAGACTGAGGTATCCTGAGGAGCTGAGAGATGTGAGATATTTTAGAGTGAATATTCCTTGTCAAGACCCCCATAGGGCTCACCCTGAAATAGAGAAGGGGGATTTTGAGAAAGGACCAACCATGCAGCCTTTGAAACTTCTTTTGATGGAGCCTGTCCTCTATTTCTGGATCTAGCAGGGCTGACTGAAGATTTTCAGACAGGGGTTATTATTTATTTAATTATTCAATTATTATTATTATTATTATTATTATTATTATTATTATTATTATTATGTGATATGTTTATTTTATTTTATTTTATTTTATTTTATTTTTAATATACATTTTATGTATTAATTTATTTTTAATTAATTAATTAATTTATTTTAAACTTTATTTAACCAGGTTGGTCCCATTGAGATCAGCAAATCTGCAGCAAACACAGACTCAACAGTACAAATAAGAGAGAAAAACAATAAAAGCCATCAATTAAAGCTGTGACATTCAGAACTCTGTATTCCAGAGCTTTCATTGCAGATTTAAAAACATTCAGAGATGCTGAGCTCTGCCACTTAAATTCAGTCTGCAGATTATTCCATGCAGAAGGTGCAGAGAAGCTAAAAGCCCCTTTCCCAGATCAGTTCGGACTTTGGTAACAACAAACTGCATAAAGCTCAATGATCTCAGGTTATGTAATCCATCCATCAAGATTAATAAGGAGGACAGATAGTCAGCAATTTTATCAACAATGGCTTTGTAAATGAACACATACCAGTGCCCACGCTTCACGCAATTGAGGAAGTCCAACTGACTTTAGAGTATAAGTTCAGTGATGACTCAGAAATCCACAGTTTGTGATAATTCTCAGAGCTCCATGACAAACACTGTCCAACATTTAAAGACTGAGCAGAGGCACTCATGTATAAAACATCAGCATCTCAAGAGAGGTAAATTTAGACTCAATAATTCTCTTTAACAAAAGAGAAACAGGACTTTCTGTAATAATAACCAAGTAAAACCTTCAGCTTTTTAGCAGCATGCTGATTATGCTCTTTAAAAGCCATATTCCCTAAAAAGAGAACCAAAAGACCTGACTTATAGCTAAGTAGGTGACAAATTCCTCTCTGCATTGTGGATTTACTTAACAATGGTGTCTCGAAACACCACAGGCCTCTTTAAATTCTGCCAGAGTAAGGAACTTGAACATTCTTGGATCACTATCCTTAGCTTTACCTTTACCTTTGTGCTGTAAAATTATTAATTGTTAATACTGATTATACCTCCATCTCATTCAGAGTCTCACTTTACTTAATTGTTACTTATTTCTTCATAAGGAAGTTGATATTGCTTAAAGGAACTGCATGTTACAACCCCTCTCTTTTCATTGGTTGTATTTATTCTATTGTACTTTATTTTAACTCTGCTTTGTTTTAGTTTAGTTAAATTAATGCTCCTTTATCTAATGTCTTAATCAGATATTTCCACTGCTATAGTGTGTATGAGAGCAACTAAAACGACCGAATTCCCCTTGGGGATTAATAAATATTACTGAGTCTGACTTAGAACTACTGAAAAGTCTTCACACCTCGTACTGTATTTTTGTATGCAAATTCAGAACCATACAACAGATTCTTCACCAAAATAATATTATGACCTGTTGAGATAAGAGCAAAGTTTCATAAATTACTTTAAATAATTATGTACTAGGGTATATGATTAACCATAACATCTCAGATGAATGAATAAAATAGATAAAATATGATTAAAATAATGATACGAGCAGATGATCTAACATACCCTGAAGAAGACATAATTCAATCATTGTGTCAAATGTTAAAGATTACGGAATGAGATTACCCGAGCAGATTTGATTCCTTAGAGAACCAGGAATGGCAGCAGCAGCAGGCTGTGAGAACCCGTGGCAGGAATGGAACTGCAAATCCCAGGGTCCTTTGCGGTATGCCGTCAACCGATGCAACAGGTGTCGGGCGTAGCTATGGAGACGGGAGAGGGACCCAGGCGGCTCACATGGCGTGGCGTTGTTTCCATGGTGTTCAGCGCTGATTTAACTTCGTGCAGACCATGCGGACGCGTCTGTGGAGAAGCTGGAATCTGGCTGCTTTGCTTGGGAGGCAGCGCCGGCTCCAGCTCAGGAGGGACGATGGCAGTGCGCTTTACCTGGCGCATACCTTCCCCCCGGAAGGAATCTGGAGTTCTGCTGGATCATCCAACAATCGGAAACGTCTTCGTGGCTGAAGCCGGCTGGCGCGGTGATGTTACGGGCGTAGAGCTCTTCCAAGAGGCGGCGCACGGATCATCCGGAGGGTTGTTTGCGGATGTGCGGGAGATCCGGCGAGGAACGGGTCCGATTCATTCGCAGCGAACTTCAGGGACTGAATCTGGGGTTTCAGGATTAAGCCCAGCGCCTCCCATGACCGCTGAGACTCACTCACTGAATCGGAGACGAGAGACATCAGGATCACCGGAGCAAAAGGTATGATGACAAACGCATGAGAGAGCAGCTGAAAGAACACGCAGCAAATCAGTGTCTGGCAGCATAGACGCTTGTCGAGCAGAGGGAGAGATGGGTAAACTCCCAGTTTAAATACACCGCCAAATTGAGAGGTGGAGAGTGTGATTGGAGGATTGATGTAAGGAGTGTGACGTATGATATGTGAATGTGACATGTGAATAGCAGCGCTGCTCGAGTTGTCTGCCTGAACTAGCTCGCAGGCTTCGCTTCATTTAGTTGCACCAATTTGGCAAAGTGTTTTTACTTATCTTTGCTTGGAAAAATTTTTGCAACTTTTGAAGAAAGTTGTCATTATTTGAGGAGCTTTGCACTATTTATTTATTTTTTATTATTGATTGGAGTGAAGGCCAATACTTCTGTTCTTTTTTTAATATATATTTTTTTATTTTGTCATTTATGTATTGATCCCATCAAAAAAAGAACGATCATTCAGCAAGTCTTTTTGGTCTATTTGTGAAAATAAATACTTTTGACATGGGATTCTTTTGTTGTTTGTCATTTTATCTTATACTTACCAGTGCCTTACAGCATCCTTGGGGACAAAATTTTGAAAATACTTTAAAAGGTAACTTCATAGAATTTGCTTCTTTTTTTTATAATGTAAGATTTATGTACACATCAACAAATGTAAACCGTAGAGTTGTATGTAGTCGAATCGTATCGTCCCTACACTGTATGGAATTGCATCGAATCGTTCTGTTTTTAAATATATCGTTTTTGAATCGAATCGTTACCTGTGTATCTAGATGTGTATTGAATCGTCTATCTTAAAGAGATGTGCAACCCTAATACGTATGTGTGTGTATGTGTATATATATGTGTTTGTGTATGTTTGTATGTGTGTATGTGTTTATGTATATACGTGTGTATATATGTGTGTGTATATGTGTGTATATATGTGTGTATATATATGTATGTGTGTATATATATGTATATATGTGTATATATATGTATATATGTGTGTGTATATATATGTATATATGTATATGTATATGAATAAATAATAAAAATGATGATGATGATGATGATGATAATGATAATGATGATATATTAATACTAATAACTTTCAGAGGCTTTCAGGCTTCAGAGGCTTGATGCTGGACAACATGTGAAAACTCCCTTTGCTCTGTTCCATCAGCCACAGTGGAAAAATAAATAAATTCATTAAAAAAAACCCATAAATAAATAATAGAATAAATAAATGAATACAAAGTAATTGATTAAAATACTACTACTACTACTACTACTACTACTACTACTACTACTAAAATAAAAATAGTAATATAAATAGTAAAAATAAATTAATAAAAATAATAATAATAATAATAATTAAATAATCTTAAAGACAGCAGTTTTGATGAAGGCTGTTGTTCAGATCTGCAGTGGTCTTTGCTATGCACTGAATGAAATAGCATTTCTTTCTTTACTTGACTATGTTGAGTCTTCAGATTCTCTCCAGTTATATACTGACGCTGCTCCATATGCTGGTTTTGGGGGGTTCCTATAACAATGAGTGGTTTGTAGATGTCTGGCCAACCGAAATACAGACCCTCAAGGATCCTCAATCTACTGCCCTTTATGAGCTTTACCCAGTAATGTTGCTTGCTCTCAACCAGGTCTCTATTTTATTCCACAGCATGGTCTCAGCTTTTCTGATTTGAAAATAGAAAGCACATGTATGCCTTATCCTTGAAGCACTCAAATCTGTCAGATCTCAACAAGGCACTTATATCAAATTGCAAAAACTAAAACTGTTTTTCTTTTGTCCTTTCTCTATGATGAAAATCTGCATCATCGTCCCCCCTTATCAACAATCATCCCCTGGTTCATCAATGGTCACAAATCTATGACGAGATCCTGGTTCTCTTCAAATCTGCGCTGTTTCTGTTGAGCCATGGCCTGCCTCCCGCACTCTATTCCCCTCACTCCGTGAAGATTGGTGTAACCATGACCGCATCGCTTCATCTGCCTACCTCAACACCGGAATCCCCGGCGCGCTGGTCCTTTTCTCCACTCAACGCTAAGGAGACTTCACAAGAAAGTCATCCAGTCTGCTCACAGCTCATGAGTTCCTGCATTGACATTTAAAGATTGTATCCATTGCTGCATAACTCTGTACTGCATATCAGGTGGTGTGCTGGGGTTAAGTATGTACCAATTCATCATGCTAACATCTGCATTCACTAGGTAGTATATTCCTCTCAGCGGGCGCTGGGGGGAATGGCGACACGGCCAATGTGCCAGGGCCCACACATAGTAGTTCACTAGGTAGTATATTCCTCTAACAGCAGGCGCTGGGGGGAATAGCCACACATAACAGTTCTCAGCAGCGCCAGGCTCCTATCAGTTATGTTTTGGGGGTGTTCTCATATGTTTTGCTCATCACTCCTCCATGCCTTCATGTAAACATTTCTGCAAGGAGTGATGAGACTGGAGCCTGGACGCCAAACCTGTAACATGTATTTGCAGCAACAATAAAACAACTGAACGTGAGTTGACTGACTGAAGTTCTATTTACGTTAGAAAAAAAATCTCCACCCGCCTTCTTCTTATGTGAGTCATCTGAGGCCTCCGTGTGTGGCAACTAAAAAAAATAAGTCTGAGAAAGTTAGATTCATGAGATTTTTTTCTGAATTCTGATCTTGATTTCAGAATTCTAACTTCTTCACAGACTTAATTTTTTTTATACAGGGTTTTCTCCTGGTGCTCAGGTTCACCCACACGTAACCATGTAAAAAAAAAATTATTAAAAAATCAATCTTATAGTTCAGTGCATGTCATAGACCGCGGAACGTGTTTGAACAAGGGGGGGCCACAATCGCAAGGGGGGGTCACCGAAATTTTCGGTCAGACGTGATGCGTAGCCGAGGCTATAGACTACACTATACACGGACACACACGTAATGCCATCATCTACCAGGCTATTGTTAGCTGTTGTTAGCACGCTGTGTCTGCGTTGTTGTATGAAGAATGTGATTATCACTATGGCAGCATTTTTGTAAATATAAATCTAACAATACTATGTATACATCTGATCTAGAGCGACACACCCCAGTCAGAAGTGCAAATAAATGGATTATTACAGGAGCTAAATAACTGTTCACACTGGGGCATCCATCTTGATTGACACCTCGGGTGGCGAGGTTTCACCGAGTTCCCAGTAGGAAATTCAGACTTCGGGGGACATTCCAGTTATAGTTTCCCACTCGGAGCTCAAAATTCCTACTTCTGACTACAGCTTGAACGCACCGGAGACGTGAAGCCAAATGTGTTTGTTTGTTGTGGTGAATGGCTGCAGCATGGATCTTTGTCAGAACTCTACATTGCTTTACAAGTTCTTTTCAACAACTTACAGGATGCAAAGCCACGAGGTAATGTATCTCTTTCTAGTTACGTAGCGGTAGTTTTTGATGTGTGAAGAGTGCAATGCAGGGAAAAGTTATTATCGTAGTTGTAGACGGCTATATATCGCTACTTACAGCCCGGCGCTCTCAGACCTGTAATATAAATAATAAAATAATATAAATTTGCTCTAGTTTTAATTGTCTTGTTCCTGAAGTTGAGTATCCAGGCCAGTCCAGCCCTGTACGACCCGACCAGGAGACTAAAGAATAGCATAGATAACCTATTTAGATGCTATAAAACTCATCGATAAGTCGATTCGACCCAAAGTTACCCGGGCCACGGCCCGCCTGGCCCCCCCGCTTCCGCGGTCTATGGTGCATGTAACCTGACAATCTTTTCTGCTCATTTCAATTATTCATGGGACACTTGTTAGAAAAGTTTGAAATGGTAAGATTTGGTGTTCAGTTCATATGGTGACAAAACAAGAACATTCTACCTGAAACTTTCTAAAAATATTTCTAGGATGTTATTGATGTAGAATGTGATTCTTAAAATATTCTTATAATATGATATGGTGACAAAACAAGAACATTCTAACTAAAACTTTCTTAAAATATCTCCAGGATGTTATTGTAACAGGGTTCAGGAATTACCCAGAAGCGAAGTAACAGTTGTGCAAACAGTAACCAGACTTTATTTTCAGAATCTTGGATTAACACAGTTCAGAGCGAGGATCGAACCTGCGAGCCTTGACTGTCACTCTATCCACTTGGCCAAAAATGGGGCAAAAGGGCCTGCCATGAGGGGGGGAAAGGAGGGGGGAGGGGGGCAGAGAGAGGGGAAAGGAGGGAGGAGAAAGAAAAGGGAGAGGATGACACAGGGAGCTGAAAACGCAAGGTTGTGAGTTTGAATCTGGGACATACTGACCATACTGGTTCTAGTCGTGTTTGGGTTGAAATAAACGGGTCATTAAGGATAAACCAATGTTGGCCAGGTCAGAAATTAGTAAAACAAGTTTATGAAGCTATCAGAAATATGAAAATACATTTAATCTACAACACAGTTATGTAGTATAAGTGGGGTTGCTGCTTCATCTTTTTCTCTCCCTTCACACACAAATATGATGCGTGTTAAAGTATACCACGCATAAAGTATGTAAAGTATATCTATGACAAGGCATAACTGCATCATATAAGGTTTCAATGGAGGTAAGTCCCTGCAATGGGAATAAGGAGCGCAGCGAGTCCATTGATGCTGATTGATGACTACAGACTCTAAGCCAGAAGGGTGTAAATGCAAGAGAAGAGGGTGTGAATGGACAAGTGTGACCCGTGATAGAGCGGCCCAGAGCAGAGCAAGACTAGAGAAGTTCCGGGGAAGCACCCGGACTATTTACTGACCCTCAGTAAAGTCAGCAGGATGACAGAATGTGATTAGTTTAGGAGGAAGATGAGAAGTGGAGCATGAAGATAGCAGGAAATGTTGTAACTAGAGGGCATGTGCAGAAAGACTTCATTATTACTTTGCAATCCATTTTCAATCAGAATAGACTATAGAGAAAGAGGACAGATGTGCAATGAATCAGATTGAAAAGTACAGAACAGACTTTGTCACTATACCCCACAGGAAGTAGATATTATAAGCAGGAGGATGGATAAATGCTCCTGTAATAGAAGACTTCCCCCCCAAAATGAAGGTATATCATACCTGATTGGTGGACCTAAATAATCAGAGAAGCAAAGACAGCAATTAGGCAGGCGTAATACAATCTGTATGCACATTTTGTCTTTCATAAGAAAGATAGCATTTTCATAGAAAGGAACCTTTTGATTCAGAGAATTCAGCTTCACAGAAAAATTGCCGCTTATCAATTAATCGATCATCGATCGATAAGATAAAACAACTATCGATGAATGAATTACTCGATAATTTGCATCCCTAGTAGAAACGTTAAGCCCCCAAACACTGGCCGCATTTTTCTGAAATGAAACATTTGCCTATACATAGATTCTGGAATTTTTCAGGAGTGAAAAGAAGTAGATGTGATTTTGAGGAGATAATTGTGAAAACAAATTCCTTTTATTTTTGTATTGTGGACCAAAAACATTTGGGTTTGACATCAAGCGAAGAATATGAGACACAAGATCAGCATTTCAGCTTTTATTTCCAGGTATTAACACCTGAATCTGCTTCACAACTTATGTGATATCATTATTGGTAATGGATCACCAATTGTTTAGAAAGCGAGCAGAAGTACTGGATAGACTTAAAACAAATTAAATTGAATAAGACTCAGTATTTGATTTGCAAATCCTTTGCATGTAATAAATACTGTCGAGCCTGTGACCCATTGACATCACAAAACTTTTGCATTCTTCTTTTGTGATACTTTTCCAAGCTTGTTTGTTTTTGGGTGCTACTCCTTCAGTCCCCTCTTAACCCTTGTGGGTTGCTTTAACTTACAACCATTTGAGGTTAGATGAGGACATTAATGTCCTCTCCCCAAAGCTACTATAAAAACATAACAAATAAATATATTTTTTTAACTTTTTTCCTCAAATCATTCAGTCAACTTCAGTTCTAATGAAAAAAAACAAATATGTAATTATTTTATTTTAACCCAACCTGGATACGTGATGAAAAGAAGATTAATGAAAAAAAAAAAACACAAAAAGTGAGTTATTATCAATATTATGAATGTTGAAGGGCTGAGGATTTTTTCATAGATCAGGCCTAAATATTCTTAAGATCATAACAAAATTGATTTTCATGCATTGATACTTTTTTTTTGCAGTGCCCAATTCATAATTTACTACCCATTAGTAGTAGTCATTAATGTCCTCACCCAAAGCTGCTATAAAAACATAACAGATTAGTGTTTTTATTTACTCAAATCATTCCGTTAACTTCAGTTCTAATCAAAAATACCAAATATTTAATTATTTTTATTTTAACCCTTTAAATGCTAATTGAAATACATTATGGATAAATAATGAATAAAAACTCTTTTAACTATTTAAATGCCAGCTTGATTAAATTATGTACGAATTTTAATGAAAAAATACACAAAAATTGAGTTATTACCAATATTATCAATGTTGAAGGGCTCAGGATTTTTTTCAAAGATCAGGCTTAAATATACTTAAGATGAATAGCAACATTGATTTTCATGCATTGTTAATTTTTTGCAGTGCCCAATTCATAATTTACTACCCTTGAGTAGTGGTCATTATTGTCCTCTCCCAAAGCTACTATAAAAACATAACAGATTAGTGTTTTTTTTTACTTTTTTTCTCAAATCATTTCTTCAACTTCACTTCTAATCAAAATACCAAATATTTAATTATTTATTTTATTTTAACCCTTTAAATGCTAATTGAAATACATTATGAATAAATAATGTATAAAACAATAGTCATTCTTTGTGATAAAAACAATGAAAATACTCTAGCATTGCTGTTGTCCACTTTCCGTAAAACAGTTTTAAAATCATCATTGTATTTATCAATTTGAGCATTTATCCTCCATGTTTCAACTATTTTGTGAACAACAATCAACACTCAGAATCAGCTGGACGTAGAAGACACAGACAGTATGAAGAAGAATGGAGAGTTCCAACACTGAAGCACATTTTCCTGTTGTAGGTCTATGCATTGTGTGTGTCTGTGTGTGTGTGTCTGAGGTGGAGACTGAGCTTTGCCTGACCTTACTGTAGAACTTTTAATGTCTGATAACATGTCTTTACCAAACTTTCACACTCAAACATACATGCACTCTCTAAAGTGAATCAAAGCGTGGGCCCTGCCCTGCAGCTCTCACAGAGCTCACTGTGAAGTCAACACAAACAGTTAGTGAGTTTACTGAGTTACAGGCTGCTGTCCTGTCAGAACCAAAGTTATATCTATATGTCTTTGATAGACTGATCATTTCAGTCCCCTGGGCCCAGTATTTCAAAAATTAAATCCAGATTAAATTGATCCAGATTTCCAAATCCCACTTTCTGATCCATGGATCACGATCTTCTATCGGTATTTCAAAACTTTGCTAGATTGGATCAGAATAATCCTGATCCTCTCTGATTGAGATTTTCAAATCAACCCGCCCTTAGGATCAACCGCCCTCAGGGTCTGAACAAGTCAGAGCTGTGGGGAGGTTCCCCTGTACCTCCACCACGACATCACCAGAAGAGGCATCATGATAAGGATCATGCCTAGCAAAATCTCAAGATGGAAACTGAGCGAGCACACCAGCAAATTCTACTTGCTAAGGAACAAATAAAACTTACCATGCTTCTGCAAGAACACATCAAGTTAAAAATACAATTACTGGAAAAGCAAATGGAAAAGTAGGTGAAAACTTTAAGTTTAGGTGTTACAATTTTTGGGTTGAGGACATTTTTGTTGTTTGAATTACTTTTCTGACAATTGTGAAATTTTGATTTTTTCTGCACAATAAAAAAGTGTACATGAAGAGGTTTAATTTATTAAAAATATATTTTTATACTAATGATTGCGAGAAATGCAAGTAAAAACTATCTATCGATGAGTAGATGTGGAACTAATACATGGGATCACACTCTGACCCTACCCTGAGGTGGGATTAATTTAATGCTGTTTTCAGGATAAAACTGATCGATTTGGGACTGAAGTTTTGAAATACCCAACACAGGCTCAAATCTGGATTAAAGGCAGGATTGAATTTCCAAATCTGGATTTAAATTATCAAGATTAAATGCTGTTTGAAATACCCAATTTTGGATCAGATCTGGGTTTAATCCAGTCCACCAGGATTAATCCTGGTGGATTATGTCTGAAATACTGGGCATGCGGGATTGAAATTATCAGCCTATGAAAGACTTAGAGATAACTTTTGTTCTGACAGGACAGCAGCCTGTAACTGAGTAAACTCACTAACTGTTTGTGCTGACTTCACAGTGAGCTCTGTGAGGTGCAGGGCAGGGCCCACACTTTGATTCAATTTAGAGCAGCGATCGGCATCAACGGCCAGCGGGACAAAAATGGCTCGTCTCCAGTAAAATCTGACCCGCTAGATGAAATTGAAAATCTGATTTAAAGGGCGGACTAATTAAAAAAATGTAAAATTATTTAGCTGCTATACTTAAGCGAAAACCATAGCCCAGTCCTGAAAAACTTTTTTTTAAAGTCTTTATTACAGTTGGGCTCAAAAAGTGGTTATTTTCAAAATGGAAATTACCGAGATGTTTATTAAATGTGGAAAATACAGTTGGCTATGGCACATTTATGATGACTTAAAAGACAGTCAAGTTGCTGATTAGAGACAGCAACTTTCATTATCAACAAGCTACTATTATAAGCAGTTTTATAACGCAGCCACAGTGGAGCTAAAGCAGTAATAAAACACTAATAGTCTGAGAAATAAAGTTACTATATTAAAAATAAATTACTTTCTTAAATTAGCTTACAATTTGTATTCACAATATAATAGCCTATGGATAAGGAAAAGGTTTTTTTTTTTTTTTTTTTTTAAAGAGAGGGAAAGAAAAATTCTCCATCCCTTCTTCATACTGTCTGTGTCTTCTCGTCCAGCTGATTCTGTGTGTTGATTGTTGTTCGCAAAATAGTTGAAACATGGAGGATAAAAGCTCAAATTGATAAATACAATGATGATTTTAAAACTGTTTTTAGGGAAAGTGGACAACAGCAATGCTAGAAAGTATTTTCATTATTTTTATAACAAAAAATAAACATTGTTTTATACATTATTTATAAATAATATATTTCAATTAACATTTAAAGGGTTAATATAAAATAATTAAATATTTGGTATTTTTTGATTAGAACTGAAGTTAGCGGAATGATTTGAGTAAATAAAACACTAATCTGTTATGTTTTTATAGCAGCTTTGAGTGAGGACATTAATGACTACTACTAATGGGTAGTAAATTACGAAGTGGGCACTGCAAAAAAATTCACAATGCATGAAAATCAATTTTGTTATTGATCTTAAGTATATTTAAGCCTGATCTTTTAAAAAAAATCCTCAACCCTTCAACATTTATAATATTGGTAATAACTCAATTTTTACTGAAAAATTGTATTTTTTCATTAAAATTCGTACATCATTTAATCAAGCTGGCATTTAAAGAGTTAAAATAAAATGTAATTTTTGTTTAGAACTGAAGTTGACTGAATGATTTGAGCAAAAAACGTTAAAAAAAAATCTGTTATGTTTTTATAGCAGCTTTAGGAGAGCACATTGATGTCCTTTGATAACCTCAAAGGGTAGTAAATTTGTTCTACGGTAACCCTTGACCCTTGACTTTGACAAAAATCAAACTTTGAATTTTAAGACTTCCCATGAAAAAAACCTTCCTACAAAAAGTCATTCAATACTATTTAACACTGCCAAAATTATGGAAAAAATTTGAGCAAAAAATTGTCTGTAAGGACATATTGACCCTGATTACCCACAAGGGTTAAACCGGTAAAATGCGTGCTCTATAGGGTTTAAGTCTGTTGATCTCTTGTCTCATATTCTTTTGATTTCAAACCCAAATGTTTTCAGTCTACAGCAAAAATAAAGGAATTTCCCTCACTGTTCCAATACTTTCGGAGAGGAGTGCAGTTCTTTTATCATTGTAGGTTTGAAAAATTACATTGGCCTGTATAAGTCAGTATGGAATTCTTGTTACGATCAAATGATCATAATCACATTGGTCTAAAGCTTTTGTAAATGCAAAAAAGTAATCAATGATTGATTGATTGATTAAAATTGCCTCTAAGGAGGCTGTAATCAGTCAGGCTACATTTCTTACACATTTACCTTACATATTTCTATCATAAAGTACAAACATATTTCATGTAACGGCCTTACTTTTATGTCAGACTTTTATTGCAGGTAGTCCCTATATCTCCTTGCATTTCTAGCGAAGGGTAACAATTGAAATGCAGCTGAATGTATGTATCTATGTATTCCAGATCAAATTTGTTTGAGTGTCAGTTTTACATCTCAAACAGTGTTAAACATGCAAAAGTTGCAACACTGAAAGAGCAATATGTATTTTAATATGGTCAGTATACCAAGTTGACCTTTTTGTAATATCAACAAATATTTAAGTACCAAATGCTGTTGAGGATTCTGTTGCAATGCTATGTGTAAAGATGTAGGGTTTACCTATGTTTCTTTTTATGGTATGAACCCACACTGCAAGATCTAAGTCTGATAACATAGCTAAAGCAGATGTATGCTTTTCTATGTGGTTTTATTGCAGATCATGTACTTGGATGCTGCGACAAATAACAAAGCAGCAACTGCGTTCTCATTTTTCATGAGATCAACAGAGCTCCATGGCTTACCATCCAGGTATTTTGCAAAAAACAAACATATGAGGATAAGTGACTCTCTACATTTCAGATTAAAATTAAATAAAGTTATTAGGAGTGTGCCATCTAAGGTACCTTACAATTCAGGGTGCCACGATTCGATTATTCAAAGACTATTACAATTACAATTATAACATTTGCAACTTTTTTTTCAAACAAAATGAATTTCAGTGGAAAAATCTTTAATTATTTCTTCTTTGATTTTTAAAGGCACTTTATCTTCTTAGTTTTCCTATGTGGAACTAATTCCACTCAAGTTAATTTTCTGTACTGGAAGGAATTGTCTTTCTGGTCCATTCTTGAAACTGTCCAGGCAGCGTGTGCGGCTTTGCTTTTTCTCCGGGTGCTGCAGCTGTGTTCTTGTCTTTTGATTGATATGAAACGTTTTTTTTTTTTTTTTTTTTTTCACTTTTTGCATTTATGAATCGTAACCAATTCTTCATACTTCACCGTTGATCAATGTCATCTATTAAATTTAAAGTAAACCTTGTTAGATTAATTGTTGAATTATCATTATCATTAAAATGTTTTTTCATCTTAGGGTATGAGGGGATCAGGGAGTTGAAAACCTGGACATTGCACGCTACATGTTTGCCACACGAGGAGGAAGAGCAAGCTTCATCTCTGGAAAGAGTGTGCACAATCAGAGGTAAATTAATTTCAAGTCTTGCAATTTTGACTGCATAATTATTGTAGTTCTGTTGTTCAATGAAACCATAAATTGATATTTAAATTTAGGTTGACCAATTCAAATTTCTTTCTAGAATAGAGCGACTTTGGCGTGACGTCTGGTTTGCAGTCACAAGCAAATACCATGAGGTCCTTCACTCACTGGAGGAAGACGGCCTACTTGATATCTCTGATGTGGTACACATATTTGGTGTGCACTACATCTTTGTACCAAGACTCCGGGCCGACCTCAACACCTTCAGTGGAGGATGGAATAATCATCCTCTACGGACAGAGGGAGGTCTCACTCCAGAACAGCTGTGGTGTATGGGACACATACAAAATCTTGACAAAGGAGAGACTTGAGGTACATCATTATAAAAGGAAAGTTCACATCCAAGATATTAAAAACTACATTAAACATGAGTTGTAAAGGTGTGATGAAAGCAGACATCGATCTTGTTTTCTGGCAGACAATTGGACGGTGGCCAATAATCTTTCCTGTTGACATGGTTGTGTCTAATGATGATCTTGTCATGATTTGTGTAAATAATGTTGTTACATTTTTTCACTAACACCCATAATGCCTGTTGGTTGCATTGAGTGATGCGAAGCGTACGATGTGAAATATCTTCTGCAACAGCCACCTATTCACGTTCTATATTAAATATAAGCAAATACACTTATGTAGCAGTCTTGTTTATTTTTGTAAAACAAATACTTGGCAGAATATTATATTAGGAACAGTACTGACTCAATTGTGCTATTCTGCACCTGTAGGAATTTCAAGACCCAGGCATCGACTGGGAGAGTGCTGTACTGCAGCAGGACTCTGCTGGAGCAGTTGTGGTCCCCGAAATTGCCTGCCCACTGGATGATGAAGCTCTGGAGGAACTTCAGAGAACGATTGACCCTCTGGACCTTTCTGAGTCTCATGGTCGTGACTTGTACATATACTCAACAAAAATATAAACGCAACACTTTTGTTTTTGCTCCCATTTTTCATGAGATGGACTCAAAGATCTAAAATTCATTCCAGATAAACAATATTACCATTTCTTTCAAACATTGTTCACAAATCTGTCTAAATGTGTGATAGTGAGCACTTCTGCTTTGCTGAGATAATCCATCCCACCTCACAGGTGTGCCACATCAAGATGCTGATCTGACATCATGATTAGTGCACAGGTGTGCCTTAGACTGTCCACAATAAAAGGCCACTCTGAAATGTGCAGTTTTGTCTCACAGCAAAATGCCACAGATGTCGCAAGCATTGAGGGAGCGTGCAATTGGCATGCTGACAGCAGGAATGTCAACCAGATCTGTTGCTCGTGCATTGAATGTTCATTTCTCCACCATAAGCCGTCTCCAAAGGCGTTTCAGAGAATATGGCAGTACATCCAACCGGCCTCACAACCGCAGACCACAGAACAAGAACACAGGTGCATTTTATTGATGGCATTTTGAATGCACACAGACACCGTGATGAGATCCTGAGGCCCGTTGTTGTGCCATACATCCATGAACATCACCTCATGTTTCAGCAAGATAATGCACGGCCCCATGTTGCAAGGATCTATACACAATTCTTGGAAGCTGAAAATGTCCCAGTTCTTGCATGGCCAGCATACTCACTGGACATGTCACCCATTGAGCATGTTTGGGATGTGCTTGACCGGCGTATACGACAGCGTGTACCAGTTCCCACTAATATCCAGCAACTTCGCACAGCCATTAAAGAGGAGTGGACCAACATTCCACAGGCCACAATTGACAATCTGATAAACTCTATGCGAAGAAGATGTGTTGCACTGCATGAGGCAAATGGTGGTCACACCAGATACTGACTGGTTCTGAGTCCCCAGACCCCCAATAAAGCAAAAAAAATGCACATTTCAGGGTGGCCTTTTATTGTGGACAGTCTAAGGCACACCTGTGCGCTAATCATGGTGTCTGATCAGCATCTTGATGTGGCACACCTGTGAGGTGGGATGGATTATCTCAGCAAAGCAGAAGTGCTCACTATCACACATTTAGACAGATTTGTGAACAATGCTTGAGAAAAATGGTAATAGTGTGTATCTGGAATGAATTTTAGATCTTTAAGTCCATCTCATGAAAAATGGGAGCAAAAACAAAAGTGTTGCGTTTATATTTTTGTTGAGTGTACAATTCTTGCCCAAGGTTAATGACATTTGAGCAGTATCTTTAACACATTAACTAGTTACAGATAACTAATGCAAACAAAGCATCCTGTAAGAGGGAGTAAACAACAACTCTGAATAAACTTTATAAGAGAACATCCATTTGCATATGAATCATTCTTGTTTTAACTTGAGTAGAGCTATTAAACTCTTGAAATCACCATCAAACTGCTTCACTCCTGCTTCTAAACTCAGTGTAGTGGTATGAGGTATTATGAACAACAAATAAAACTCTTGACAGATTTTCATAAAGAACAGCGATGGGCCATTTGAATTGGCATATTAATCAGTTGTTTTCATTTGAGTAGAGATGTTAAACTCTGTGGAATCCAAAACCATATTGAAGTGCTTCACTCATAATTCTTCTAAACTCAGAGTAAGTACTAAGATGCTGTATTGGAAAAGTTACAGTCTGGGTGCATGCACTCACAATTGGGTAACAAACAGAATGGTCTCCAAGCCTCTCTCTGCAGTCATGGTCAAAGTCGCATGTTATTTTGAAATGTCTCTTTTCATCAGGGAGGATGGGAATGTGGGATTGCCCTGTCATCCACTGGAGCACTAATGGCACTGTAAGAGGCTTCTTATCACATGCTGCACTGTCTGCCTCAACATCCGTGATGAAGATATTTAAAAATAACATGAATTTCAAGAAACACTTAAATATTCTTTGAAATTTAAAAGTTATGTGTATACTATACAGTATATAATACCTGGCACTTCAATCTCCTGCATTTCTATTTCCTGCAAGAAATCTTGGAGGAAATTCATCATCTTCCTCTCATTTCTTTCCTTTGATGTCCCCTTTTCACTGAAATGTGGCTGGCAGTTCATCATTATGAAATCAGCATCAGGCTATAAAGAGAGTGAATGCATATTTGATAAATATATGTAAGTGCACAAACTCGGGCTATATATGACATAGAAAATGTCACACAACAATAATACTGTCCTTAAGAACAAAGTAGGTGGTAGGTAAAATTCTTACCTCGGTGATCTTTCCAGGAACAAACAAGGAGTGACAAGCTGTGGGATCTGTAGCCATCAGCTCCACTAGGCCATACAGTCCCAAGCCCTTTCTCAGTTGCTGTAGCATTGGAATCAGTCTTGTTGTAGAATGTAGGACAATTGCTCTTTGAAGAATAGCACAGGAAGAAAAAGTGAATACTGATTTGAACAATATTTTGTATTGTACATAGTAGCTATTTCTTTATATTCTCCTATTTATTTGATCATCAATTCTCATTATGTATCAGTGTGAGCAATGTGTCAAGATGTTTGTTACATAAAAATTTAAATGAAAAATGAATGTTAGTATTGTTTTAATACTTACCGAATTATGCTTTTTTTGCTTTCCAGTTTGATCTGGCCTGTATATCCACAGCTGACAATATCATCACTGTACATAGTCAGAGATTGGGCATCAGCAGAATTTTGAACCTGAAAACGTGCACTACAGAGATGAAGAAAATATACAATAGGTATTAACACGTGACAGAAATAATTCATATTCAACAATGCAAAAGAACTCTCACTCTGCTGATGAGTAGACAGGACTCTAGATCGGCCACATCCTCTGTATACAGCGAATGACAGTCCACCTCTCCTGTGCAGACGAAGTTGTAGCACCACTCTTTCAAAAAAGCAGGAGGTGGACCCCCTTGTGCAAGGCTGACTGCTATTATTTCCCCAATAGTTCTGTGTGCAAGGCAGAAAAAGTCTCAGTAGAAAAACAAACGCATAAGTTCATGACAATGTATATATAAAAAAATTAATCTAATTAATTACCGGATTTATAATTAATTAATCAAATTAATCGCATTTTATTCTCATATCTGCTTAAAGTACACAAATAAAGAATTTGAATTCTAGGATATTATAAAATTGTAGTGCAAGACTAATCAAATGAATACACTAAGAAGTGAAGATTTGTAAATCCACATTTTTATTGGTGACAGAATAAAACCAAAGTCAGGGCAACTTGTCCAGAAAATTCTAAGCTCAATCAGGCAACTCAAATTACACTTTATGTGTGTTTCATAAATCAAATTCAAAATAAGAAAAAGGTCGAGGACATCCAGCAAAACAATTAGGCCTGATGCATTATTAAAGAATTCAGTACAAATATAGATAAATTAATTCAAAAATGAAATCAGACTAAGTCTTAAATATGCCATTCCTGTTGTCACCTGGGCTTTGTTTGGTTTGACTAGAGACGCATGTGTGAAGTGACGTGCCACTGCCATGTATGGGTCCTCCAGCTGGACAATATCAAAATGTTTGTGTGCTATGATTAATCACCATTAATTTTTTATAACGCATTAATTTGTGGTGTAATTAATTAATCTAATTAATGCACTAAAATGACAGCCCTAATATATATATATATCTATATATATATATACATATATATATATACATATATATATATATATATATATATATATATATATATATATATATATATATATATTCACTGAGTCACTATATATATATATAGCCTCGCCCGAGAAAGAGTAAGCATAACGGACTTTTGTTTTTCTGATCATGAGATGGACTCAAAGATCTAAAATTCATTCCTACAGTCTCGCCTGCCAACATGGTCAGAATCTCGCCGGAGAAAGGACAGTTGAAACTTCTGCTTCTGACAGGAGACTTGGCCATCCCACCTTTCAGGTCTGACCAGCATCCAGATGCTCGACCATCGGAGACACACGCTTGGGTACTACCTAGGTGATCAGTTGACAGCTCCGCTTTACCATCGGCTTCACCCTAGCCACCAGGTGGTTGCAGTTGTGTCGATGAGCCACAGATATACATAGCTTGTCGAGGCGTGCAATTGGCGACTGACAGCAGAATGTCAACCAGTCTGTTCATCTGTGCATGAATTTTCAGGTGTCACTCCACCATAAGCGTCATGATACGATCGTACAAAGTCCAATCATAACATTATCCAAGCGGCCTCGCTTGATGTCCTAGACCACGTGAAGAATGCACCCCAGGACACCCACCCACAGTGAAGTCCACAGGTCACAACCGCATGGTCAATCTGTCACAAGCCGCTCCCAATCATGCCCTCCAAGTCTCACTGTCATTGCCGGCGTGAGCGCTAGTCTCAGTAGAACGAAGGAACTCCCCCAGAAGGGCACCCCCAGCACCCCTCCAGGGAATCCAAGAAGGGTGAGGTCTCTTGAGCTGTTGTTTGGTGCATAAGCACAAACAACAGTCAGGTTCTGTCCCCCACCAGGAGGCGGCGGAGGCTACCTCTGCTCACCGGGGTGAACTCCTCAACGAGATAAGTGCACTGCATGAGGCAAATGGTGGTCACACCAGATACTGACTGGTTCTGAGTCCCCAGACCCCCAATAAAGCAAAAAAACCGCACATTTCAGGGTGGCCTTTTATTGTGGACAGTCTAAGGCACACCTGTGCACTATTCATGGTGTCTGATGAGCATCTTGATGTGGCACACCTGTGAGGTGGGATGGATTATCTCAGCAAAGCAGAAGTGCTCACTATCAAACATTTAGACAGATTTGTGAACAATGTTTGAGAGAA
>JAZDUH010000112.1:7015000-7092087 GCA_036419115.1 Scarus forsteni
ATAGATAAGCAGCAGAGGAAAGCCGCTGTGATAGATGTAGCCATCCCAAGTGATAGCAACATCAAGAAAAAGGAACACGAGAAACTAGAGAAATACCAAGGGCTCAAAGAGGAGCTGGAGAAATCCTGGAAGGTGAAGGCAACAGTGGTGCCTGTGGTCATCGGGGCACTTGGGGCAGTGACCCCCACACTGGAGAAGTGGCTCCAACAGATCCCTGGAGAAACATCAGACATCTCACTCCAGAAGAGTGCAGTCCTAGGAACAGCTAAGATACTGCGCAGGACCCTCAAGCTCCCAGGCCTCTGGTAGAGGACCCGAGCTGAAGAGGATGAACAGCCACCCACCCCCACCAGGGGAGAGGGGGGTGGGTGGGTGAGAGAAGAGTTTTTTTTTTTTTTTTTTTACATATATATATATATATATATATATATATATATATATATATATAGATAGATAGATATAGATATATAAACAAACAAACATAAAGGTTACCAACCTGAAATTGTCATTGTCGAGGTCTGTCAAAGAGAACTTGGGATTTTTACCCTGGTTCCCAGGTCCTTCGAAGAATCTATTTTCAATACCTGAAATCATTTCTTAGACAAAAAAGCAATACCCAGATTTAGAGGATCAATTGGTTTTGGTTCATATAAAAGAATGAACAGTGACATGACAAACTTACCAGTCAGAAAATCCTTTCTAAGTGCTCCTGTATCAATGCCTGCCTCTCCTATATAGACCACTGTCAGAGCACTGGCAGGAGATGCAGTTTTTTTCCTTTTCCATTTCCCTTTCAAGAAGGTCTTCTCTGTCCACACACAGTTTAAATTCTGTTGTGGTCTCAACTTGATGTTTCATGAAGAGAAGTACATCTTCCAAACTTAGGAAGACAACAGAAGAAATAAACAATGGTCTTAAATTCACAAACACAAGTTGTACACATTAAAGTCATTTGAGAGTATGTTATGGCTAGGTCTTGTGTAACCGAGAGCTTGTTGTGTAAATAATGGCACACAACATTCATGTGCTGTTAAAAATAAACACATCCAAAGCATTATCTTAATAAAACATACCTCTTTGGTTTGGGTACTGTAGTTTGAGCTGCTATACTTGGACTATTGTCATTTGATGCAGAAGTCACAGCACATTCAAAGCTGTGCATGAAACAATATTATTAAACACTGTACAGACCATATATGGACATAAATCTATGGAAATATTTAAGCCTGGCTCACACTACAGGATTCTCGGCCCGATTTAACCCAGATTCGGTCCTCCCAACAATCGGGGAAGAAATCTGGTCGGGGACTAAAATCGGCCCTGACGTTCGGCCAAGATTATCTTCTAGTGTGAGTGGGTGAGAGATGAATCTTAAGCCCCACGATCGTCTCACAGACCCGTCGAACCGCCCGATAATTTTCAAACATGTTTGATATTTATCTGGATGATTCACGCCTTCGAATTTGCTGAGGATGACAGTAGCCAATCAGAGAAAGCCATCTCGATGACCGGAAATGACCGCAAGACAGGAGTTATCAGAGGCAAGAATGGCGAGCACAAAGAGCGTCACGGGTGGGACAGCGGACAGCGGAGATGGAGGACAGTCTTATCGACCTGTGGCAAGACCACGAATGTCTGTACAACGTCTCCTGCAAAGATTATCACAACCGATATGAAAAGGACAAGCGTTGGAGACAGATCGCATCCACATTAAATATTCCAGGTGAGATATTCCAGGTAATCACCCAGCGCTGATATCCAGGACAACTGCACTCGTTCTCATGTGATATTGCTTGTATACATTCTACAAGCGCATTTTACAACAAGAACAAGCGAGGCGGAATAATTTGTTTGCTTTATGTAATTACTTATTTGGCTCCGCCAACACAAACGGCTCTTCAACTGTAGTGAGAAATGGCCGTTGCTACGCTACACACAATCATTTCCTCTTGCTTGCTACTTTGTCTGCACATTGCCGTTACTTTGTATCATCGGTTAAACGCCTGTGTAGCGGAGTGCTGTAGGCCTACTTCTGTACAAGAACTGTGCTATTGTACTTCATATCAGCGCTCATGTAACTGTAACTGTATTAAAATACTAGTAAAACAACTATTAAAATAATAGTAAAATATCTGTATTAAAATACTAGTATGTAACGGTCAAGACGTTGATTAATGTCTTGAGGACCGGGCTTACAATACACTGAGCAAAAAAGAGTATGTTGTGTGATTTCAGTTGAGGAGGTGAAGACCAGGGTTACAACACTGAGGACCCAGTACACTAAACTTCTGAAGCCCCAGCCAAGTGGTAGTGGAGAAAAGGATTTGACATCCAGGCAGAGATGGCTTTTGAGAAACCTAGAATTTCTCAAAAAGCATGTTGCACAACGCCCCAGTGAGAGCAGTGTAAGCACCCCAGTCAAATTGTTCAACATGACACATTTATAACAGAGGTAGGGAGTAATAAAGTAATAGCACTTTGTTGCTGTAATTAATTATTTTTATGGATGTCTGTACTTTGAAAATTTCTTATGTATTAGAATAAATATCTGAACTTTCTCATTGTGACATATTTCCAAACAGGATTGTAACTTAAGTATTATTATTAAGTTAATTAATTAATTATAAAGTATTATTATTTCTGCCTTTTTGTTCAGGATTCTTGATCAATCCAAAAGTCACTATTTTAGCAATTCTTTTTGTACGTTGAGTTATTTTCAGAATCAATTATTTCTTTCTCTCCTTTGCTTGAGTGAAGTTGAGTCAGTATACTTAAACCTGAGTGTAAAACAGAATGGGTAAGCTTTTGCCACCTCTGGTGAACAGCTTTGTATGCATGACAATAGATGTACAGTATAATTTGCATTGTATGTGATGTTATAAAATTTACTGAGATAAATGCACAATATTTTTGACAACACAACATTGTCCCTGTATGACAATATTAGAATTACTTCATTTTAGCAATACTGTGTTGATGGATGCATGACTAGGCACACATAGACACACCACTCATGTTTGACTGTCTCTTTCAGCTGGATCAATCCATCAAGGATCTGATTTATGAAGATAATGACATGAATGACCCAGTTAGTGATGAGGATGACACATCTGCCATTGCCATTGTTGCACAAGGATCTCAACCCTCCATCCAACAAGAGGAAGATGGTCCCTCTCCTTCCACTTCCAGAACTGGCCCGTGCCGCCGCAGAGGGGAGGAACTCATAGAGCACCAGAAGTTGATGCTTTTGCAGCAGATGTCAGCTTCCGTGCTGTCCAAACCTGCTCCTGATGCTCACACCTCCTTTGGGAATCTGGTTGCTGTCGAGCTTAGGCTGATTAAAAATGTGGCCATTCAAACAAACGTGAAAAGAAAAATAATGAATGCTTTGTTTGAGGCCCAGGAGACTGACCAATGCAGTCATCAACCACCCACACATTTGCTACCAGCTCCATATCCAACCTATTCAGCATCACAAACCCCCCACCCACACACACCAATGACACCACAACTTCACCAAGTCACTCCTGGACCTCCAACACACAGCTTCGTTAGAGTTTTACAGGAATTAGAATAGTAGTAGTGACATTTATAGCAGGCTTATGTAATTTTAATGTAATTTTTCTATTCTTCCTGAAATCCTAATTGCGATATTGTGTTCTGGAGCACTCTTAAATTTTTAAAATGATATAAGTAGCCTAAGTTAGTATTTTTTGCATTGTAATGTCAAGATAAAATGCAATGCCTTTAAAAGTTAAAGATGTTTGAATAAATATGTAACGTGATGATGAAAAGTTTTGTTTTAATTGTAAATTATCACATATAATATGTTAATTTAAATACTTTTTCAGTTTCATAATGCTTTACAAAACAGCAAAATTAAAAAGTAAAACAATGTTATCAATCATATACATGTTCAAGTACCTAAAAATATAAACAATAACAAACATATATTATTACTTAACATTACTATTGTTCGTGGTAAAACTCCCCCACTATTGAAAAAACTCCCCTAAATGTAGTCTTTCTGCCATGGCACCTGGCCAGCAGGTGACACAAAGAAGTCTCTGAGGAGATTGCGTTGGAGTTTGGCAGTGAGGGTGGGGTTCCGTGCCCTTCCAGCTTGGACACACTCCATGGCCCCAAGTCCATCTCTTCTCCATGCTCCCTCATGGACACGGTGATCTGCATCTTCCCAGTCTGCCAGTGCAGGTGAAAAGCAGGCCTCTGACCCGATGCTGACGAAGGAAGTTGTGAAGGCATATTGAGGCCAGGGTGATCTTGGTGACAGTGTCGGGATGTAGAAGAATTGTAGAGCAGAATACCCTAAACCTGTTAGCAAGAATACCAAAGGCATTTTCAACAACTCGTCGTGCCCTTGAGAGCCTGTAGTTAAAGATCCTCTGGTTCTGGTCCAGCTGCCTGAAGGGGTCGGGCTTCATCAGGTCTATTCTAAGAGGGTATGCCTCGTCTCCCACAAACATATAGGGACACGAAACCTCAGAACTGGGGAGCTTTTTGGGAGGCGGGACATTCAGGAGTCCTGGTCCAATGCTTTCTTTAAGTCAGAATTGGCAAAGAACCCAGCATCTGAGACCCTGCCCTGAGCACCTACACTGACATAGATGAACTTATAATGAGCATCTACAGCTGCCATCATGAGAACAGAAAACCTGCTTTTGTAATTGAACCACATGCTACCACTGTGGGCTGGGGGCTGGATGTAGATATGCTTTCCATCGATGGCACCCAGGCAGTGTGGGAATTGCCATTTCTCCCAAAAGCCATCGGATACAGCCTGCCACTCCTCCACTGATTTTGGTGTCTGCAAATAGGAAAGTTATTATATTTAGTGACAGTAGTTCAGCACTAAAGGAGCATTTTTGCAATGAATTATTTATACTTTTGTTAAGAAGCACGTCAAAAAAATCTTTTCGCCTGAATGTTGTAATGTATATGTTTAGTGTAATGAAAATGATGTGGGTTTACAACCTTCAGGAACTCGTCTTTCAAAACCTGATGTATGGCCTTGCATGTGTCCTTCACTATACTGGATATTGTCGTGGCCCCAATCCTGTACTGAAAGCTCAGGGATTTGAAAGTTTCTCCTACAACAGAAAAAAAAGACATTATCCCAAAATGAAAATCCCAAGGACAAATACAAATACAGAGGACAAAAACTGACACTGTGTTTATCTTGTTTATATAACCTGTTGCCAAAAACCTAAGGGTCAAAGACAGCCTCTCTGTTGCAGTAATTGCCATCCTCATCCTGGTGTCTTGTCTGGCAATCAGGGGTCCCACCCTCTCTAAAAGCATTCCAAATTCATCTGAGCTCATGCGTAGCATCTTCCTGAAGCCTGATCTGTCCTCCAACTAAACACACAAATCACTATATCAATGTTTGTGAATTATTTTGAGGTGTACCATGGTTAATTATCAAACTTCACTTAATTAGCTAAAATATTAACAAGCCATTGTTAAGTGACTGTGCTGAAAAAGTACTGCATTTTTCTTCTGTCAGTAGGTGGCAGCAGGTAGTTACTTAAAATTAATACTCTGAGACAAGAGACGTGATGAAACCGACAGGTAGTAGTGACAGTGATTCAGTTTTTAAAAAAGAGAAATCCATACTTTTTGAATCCTGTAAATTTCCCATTTTGCCAAACCAAGTTATATCGACATCACTCACATTTTCAGCTGTTTAAACCTGACTGCGATTAAAATTAAAAGCAGAGAGGGTCTGAGAGCTGTTGAGGAAGAGCTCTGTGTGTGTCCGTCTGTAATTTCACTCAGCTTTGTGTTCGTTGAAATAGGCCCAGGTTACACATCAAGTATAACAGGCAGCAGAGTTGTTTACCATTACCTTTATTGGTGGTGTGCCGAGGGATTTTTTCTAATGTGAAAAAAATGTACCGTGGCTCAGAAAAAAAGTTTGAGAAACACTGCACCAGGCTCTACTAATAACGTGTGAAGTCAGTGTTGGTTCTAACTTTCCAAGCTAAACGTTAAACATCCCAGCCGTTGAACATTTCAATGAACCGTAAAACTGACAGGTAACGTTAAAATAAACTTCTCACCTCCAGTGCTCTTTGTAGGATGGACAACCCATGCTGTCCACGTCTCCCCAACCACTTCTTCATCCAGATGCGTCTGGTCCTTTTTTTTCTTTTGTCGCTACAAATAATGGCTACAGCCAGCAGTACAGCACTCGTGTCCATATTTTGTCTCAGCGTGATCCTACGTCATCTCCTTGGTGATGACGTAGGATCTCGTTCTGGTCCGATAATCTTGATGAAATCCTGTAGTGTGCGCTGGTAAAGATTTTCAAATCTTGTAGTGTGCGTGTGCTTAAGATTGAAGAGAAGATAATCTGTCAAGATTCTCTTTATGTGTGTGATACAACCAGATTTAAGAACCTTATAAGATTTTTAAAATCCTGTAGTGTGAGCCAGGCATAAGCTAGCATGGACTGCATCTCATCATCTGGGAATTCTTTAGTGAAAAGTGGACAAACCACCTGAAATTTGACAAAATATTGCTCAATGTGAAAAAAAAAACAAACACCTGGTGCAAAGCAAACCAAATGATCTAGGATTTTAATTATATGCTGTACTTACCTTACACTTCATCTCCACGACACATTCATCATCAGAGGACTGCAGATTTACAAAATAGTACATTTAATTAACAATTAACACTAAAATTGTAATTATTAAGGGCGATTCAACAAACAGAAGAGTTTGCCTTCACCTCATCATCGTCATACGACAGTTTTCCTGTACATGTCTTGATGTGGACTGCAAGCATCTGCAGAGGCATCACTTCGTTACACTGGTAACACAACTTCTTAGGCATTTTTGAGAACTGCTGTGAGTCAGGAGGAAGAGGAGAGGTATCCAATGTCTCCTGAAGCGGTACAATGTAAAAGGTTGCTTTGCTGCCTGCTGACACAGCTCGCAGAGCTTTGGCAGTATATCCCTCGGCTTCTGGTGGAATGACAGTTAGTTTTCGTCGACCACTCCCACCTTTTTTTACCAGAAAAAGAGAAAGAAAACATTGTTTAAAAATCATCTGTTTTGTTGAGAGAAATATACATTTTGACAGTCAACCATCTCTAACGCTACAAGCAAGTAAGTAATCAATATAAGGGTTTACAGACACGAAAAATGGGACAGTGGGATGTAATGATCAGTAAACATCAAAATTTAAAACAATTCCTATCTAACAAACCTATAGCCTTATGCAAGAGCCATCATCCACACAGACCCTCCATCTTTGGAAATGTGTCGGCCAGGAGCCTTGAAATCTTGGTTAACATTTAAAGGGGTGGGGTGGGGGGGAAATGACACAGAGAGAAACATTGACAGTGCACATAAGTAAAGATGAAGTACAAAAGTACAATAACTACTTTTAATGATACATCAAACAACTGGACTGACAACAGTACCTCTGTGTGGTCACCATTTTCGGGAAGGGTTACTGTTTGTCTCCCCATGCCAGCCTGGAGGAGCTCAAGCTCCTCTCCTGGCAACGGTGTGTGATGTATTTTTCAGGAGCAGATAAAAATTCAGGGCAGTAGTCTTGTTGGTTATCTTAAGGAGATGCTTGGTGGCAGTCAAACACCTCTTTTTACCACGGTTGAGATTTAACCTGAAATATCCTGGAAAAGATCTGTGGATTAAAACATAAGTTTATGTGAGTTTAATAAATGTTACATTCATATTCTAACATGTATATTTTTCCTTTATGATCACAAACCACACTCCTGTCTGAGTGTGACATTTTAATTTACACATCTTTATTGTTGAACAAATGGGACAAGGGACATAAACACATTGCAGTTATGATGTGGACCTAACAAGAATGCGATTTTTCTCCAGTGCAAATGAGAATGACGTTGTGTGGCTTGAACAACAAACCTCATCATTTCTTGCTGCACAGTAACATTTCTAGAGGCCAGCTGCTCTGACTCCTGCCTTGGCTGCACTGTCTCCTGCCCTGATGAGCTGTTTGTGGCCAAAGTGTTGAGTAGCAACGACACCAGATTTCTGTCTGCAGACTCAACTGCACCATGACCCTACATCAATTCAGGATGTAACGTTAACATGTTTTCTGATAGACATGATGGGACTAAATTAAATTAAAAAATTAAATTAAAAAATATCTGTAATCATTATAACTTTTTTATTTTTAATAACAATATTTTATTGTGTTTCCCATTTTATTACAACATGTGTCAATGATTAATTCATAAAGCTTAAAGTTAAAATAACCCCAAAAAAGAAGAATAAGTAAATAAATAGATAACAAATACAACAAAAAAAAAAAAAAAAAAAAAAGGAAAGGAAAGGTGGAGGGCAGGCAGCACATTATCGTTCTTAACACTGTTACACATTCATATCGATATTATATATAGGTGTACACATGGGTATATATATATACATATCTGACTAAATATGAGTGCATTTGGGCACGTTATTGAACAAATTGTGACAACGCAACTGGGGCTCTCCAGTCTAAGGAATCATCCCCATTATAAATAATAGTGGCTAAATCTCTAGGCAGGTAATCCAACTTTTTTATTTAATCAATCAATCAATCAATCAATCAATCTTTATTTGTATAGTGCCAATTCATAACAAGTGTTATCTCAAGACACTTTACAATAGAGCATAAAGCTCTTCATTTAATGGATACACATATATGCATGGATACATATATACATATAAAATACACATATACATATATATATATACAAATATATACATCCAACACCCAACATGAATCCAAATAGCCAATCATGGATCCCTCCATCATGGCGGCAAGAAAAAACCTTCTGTTAAAGGAATACTACACCCAAACAACGATTTGGCCTCATTTTCTACTCACCCTCATGCTGAACAACACTGTGGAGTAGTTTTGGAACATCTAGGATGCAGCCGGAGATCTGTGGGGATCCTCGCTGTCCACTGACATTGATATCATGACTTAGATACGAGCCCGAACGAACAGTGTCCTTAAAAGTCCACAAAAAGTCCACAAAAAGTCGGCAATATTCCTCCATACTGCTCGT
The DNA here is from genome assembly GCA_036419115.1 of Scarus forsteni. Classification (NCBI taxonomy): domain Eukaryota; kingdom Metazoa; phylum Chordata; class Actinopteri; order Labriformes; family Labridae; genus Scarus; species Scarus forsteni. The sequence goes on from JAZDUH010000112.1 coordinate 7,024,077, forward strand.
GCGCTGTAATCCAAGTGTCCTGAGCGGGTAACATCCACCATTTACTCGAAACGACATCATTTAGCACATGTTTATAGCCTAAACAGCACCTCTTCGCATTTCTATGATACTCTTACGGGTGCCTACGGGAGCCGCGGATGACCAAACCAAACGAATGCGCACTCTGCAATAACTAGGAGCGTAGAACAAGAAACAAGAAATCCCACATTCTGCTGTGAGCAACGGAGCCGTGGACAGACACAAGAGGGGTCAGCAGAATGTGGGATTTTTTGGGTTCTTGTTTCTTTGAGGGACCTCATGCCTATGTGGTAGTAAAAAATAGACACTGTAGATGTATCGATCATGGATATGGAGATCATGCTAGTATCTGTATAAATAGCTATAATGATAATGGGAATGGAGTGTTCCTAATAAAATGGCCAACTATGTGTCATGTTTAAAATTGTAGTTTTGAGGCTTCGTGACTCCACAGCAGCAGGCAGTCTCCACCAACGATCCCAGGCCACCTACAGGACAAGAGCCAGAGACGAGTACAGGAGCAAACAACAGGGGCAAAAGCAGATGCTGAGAGAGAGAGAGAGAGAGAGAGCGAGAGAGAGAGAGAGAGAGAGAGAGAGAGAGAGAGAGAGAGAGAGAGAGAGAGAGTGAGTGATAGAGCCCATTGTGCCAGACTCCCCCCTCCCCCCCCGGCAGTCTAGACCGGTTACATCTAAACTATGAGTCTAATTTATGAACTAATTTATTTATTTATTTATAAACTATGAGCTGGTCCCTAACTGAAAGCTTTATCAAAGAGGAAAGTTTTAAGTCTAACCTTAAAGGTAGAGAGAGTGTCAGACTCCCGAACTGTGGTCAGTAAATTGTTTCAGAGAAGAGGAGCCTGATAACTGAAGGCTCTACCTCCCATACTACTTTTGGAGATTAATGGCACCACAAGTAGGCCGGCATTTTGGGGACCGTAATGTTCTAGAGGGGTTGTACGGCACTACAAGCTCTTTAAGATAGACTGGTGCCTGTCCACTGAGAGCTTTATAGGTGAGGAGAAGAATCTTGAATTCTATTCTATATTTAATGGGAAGCCAATGCAGAGAAGCTAAAACAGGAGTAATGTGGTCTCTTCTCCTAGTTCTAGTCAGTACACGTGCTGCAGCATTTTGGACCAGCTGAAGCGTCTTAAGTGACTTGCTGGGACAGCCTGAAAGCAGAGAATTACAATAGTCCAGTCTAGAGGTAACAAAAGCATGGACTAGCTTTTCAGCATCGCTCTGGGACAGGATAGGCCTGATTTTAGTGATGCTACGAAGATAAAAAAAAAAGGCTGTTTTTGAAATTTGCTTTATGTGAGAGTTAAAGGATAAATCCTGATCAAATAGCACTCCTAGATTTCTAACAGTTGTGCTTGGTGCCAGACTAATGCCATCTATGGCAGTTAAATCACTAGAAAAGGATTCTCTAAGGTGTCGAGGGCCCAGCACAATAATCTCTGTCTTGTCTGAGTTAAGAAGAAGAAAATTTCTGGCCATCCAGGATCTGATGTCCTTTAAACAGGCATCTAGTTTGTCTAACTGGTTTGTCTCACCTGGCTTCAGTGATACACAGAGCTGTGTATCATCAGCGTAGCAGTGAAAATTAACAGAGTATTTCCTCATGATATTACCAAGGGGAAGCATATATATAGAGAAGAGAATAGGACCTAGCACTGAACCTTGAGGAACCCCGTAACTTACTTTAGTGTACACAGAGGACTTGTTGTTCACGTGTACAAACTGATATCTATTGGATAAGTAGGACTTAAACCAATTTAAGGCAGTCCCTGTAATCCCAAGTAACATCTCTAATCTCTGTATAAGAACATCATGATCAATGGTGTCGAAAGCAGCACTTAGATCTAACAAAACAAGAACAGAGAGAAGTCCTTTATCTGAAGCTGAAAGTAGATCATTGGTTACTTTAACTAGAGCAGTCTCTGTGCTTTGATGAGCTCTAAATCCTGACTGAAAGTCCTCAAGCAGGCTATTGTCTTGAAGGAAGTCACCTAGCTGATCAGCTACTACTTTCTCCAGGATCTTTGAAGCAAATGGAAGGTTAGAAATAGGCCTGTAGTTAGCTAATGTTCCTGAATCGAGGTTAGGTTTTTTAAGGAGGGGTTTGATTACTGCTGTTTTAAAAGACTGTGTCGTAGCCTGTTGATAGAGATATATTTACTGTCTCCAGCAACAATGGACAAACTAGAGGGAAGACCTCCTTGAACAGTTTAGTTGGAATCGGGTCTGAAAGGCAGGTTGATGATTTAGAGGAGGAGACCAGAGAATGTAGCTCCTGAAGGCTAATCGTAGAGAAACTGTCTAACTCAGGTCTAACTACTACTACATTTAGAGGTACGACAGGTTCAGCTGGAGATAGAGAGTTGCTAATTTTATCTCTAATTTTCAGAATTTTATCATTGAAAAAGCTCATCAAGTCCTCACAGCTTAGGGTTAGAGGAATCACAGGCTCAATAGAGCTCTGACTCTGTGTCAGCCTGGCTACAGTGCTGAAGAGGTATCTAGGGTTGCTTCTATTTTCTTCAATAAGCGAGGAGTAGTAGGCAGCTCGAGCATGTTTTAAGGCTCTCATGTAGTTAATATGACTCTCTCGCCAAAGTATGCATGACTCTTCCCTTTTATCAGAGCGCCACATTCTCTCTAATTTACGGGTTGTTTGTTTAAGTGTACGAGTCTCTGAATTAAACCAAGGGGCTGTCCTCTGACGTTTAATACGTTTTTGTCTCAGTGGAGCAATTGAGTCCAAAGTGGATCTTAGAAGACTGGCTGAGTCATCAACAAGATGATCCAGCTGAGTGGGGCTAAAACTAATATCACAGTTATCGGTTGGCCAATTTATTGAGCTTAAGGCAGTAGGAATGGCTTCTTTGAATTTAGCCACGGAACCACTGGACAGATTTCTACTGCTCACGGTTTGTATTGCAAACACACCACTTTGTATTGCATTTGGATACATTTTTTAAATAAATTTTAATGAATATCAATGTATTATTTACTATAAATCTGAACATTATCTTTAAATGTAGTTCTCATATCTTTTCGAATAACATTGTTTTGTATTTCACAACTACTTTTATTTTGAAAACCGGAAGTTAATACACGCTCTCGTATGTTGGCGCCGTCTTTCCCACTTGTTTCTGTGCCCTTGCCATAAAGTCTGGAAGAAGAGCGTACTCAAAATTTTGGATAAACGCTTAGCCACTTGAAATCGAGGCGGCTGACGTGACCGAAGTCTTTGAGGTTAGCCGAGGACATCAATGTCCTCTCCCAAAGCTGCGATACAAATGTAACAGAATAACATTTTTTACTTTTTTTCCTCAAATCATTCAGTCAACTTCAGTTCTAATGAAAAAAACAAATATGTTATTATTTATTTTATTTTAACCCTTTAAATGCCAACTTGGATACATGATGTATGAAATTTAATGAAAAAAAAAACACAAAAAGTGAGTTATTATCAATATTATCAATGCTGAAGGGCTGAGGATTTTTTTCATAGATCCGGCCTAAATATACTTAAGATGAATAACAAAATTGATTTTCATGCATTGATAATTTTCTTGCAGTGCCCCATTCATAATTTACTACCCATTAGTAGTAGTCATTAATGTCCTCACCCAAAGCTGCTATAAAACATAACAGATTAGTATTTTTATTGACCTTAGTCATTGACCTTTTTTAGTCTGAGAGCATTGTCATGGTTTACGAGTTGAAATCAACTTTTTCTGGTTACAGGCTCAAAATGGTCTCATCTGCAGAAAAGCACCTCTTTATCTCACTTGTTGCTCATCAGGGGACTGAAATGATCAGTCTATCACAGACATATAGATATAACTTTGGTTCTGACAGGACAGCAGCCTGTAACTGAGTAAACTCACTAACTGTTTGTGTTGACTTCACAGTGAGCTCTGCGAGGTGCAGGGCAGGGCCCACACTTTGATTCACTTTAGAGAGTGCATGTATGTTTGAGTGTGAAAGTATGGTAAAGACATGTTATCAGACATTAAAAGTTCTACAGTAAGGTCAAGCAAAGGTCAGTCTCTCCACCCCAGACACACACACAGACACAGACGATGCATAGAGCTACAACAGAAAAAATGTACTTCAGTGTTGAACTCTCCAACCCTTCTTCTTACTGTCTGTGTCTTCTATGTCCAGCTGATTCTGAGTGTTGATTGTTGTTTACAAAATAGTTGAAACATGGAGGATAAATGCTCGAATTGATAAATACAATGATGATTTTAAAATTGATTTAGGGAAAGTGGACAACAGCAATGAAAGAGTATTTTCATTGTTGTTTTTACCACAAAGAATGACCATTGTTTTATCCATTATTTATCCATAATGTATTTCAATTGACATTTAAAGGGTTAAAATAAAATAAATAATTAAGTATTTGGTATTTTGATTAGAACTGAAGTTGAAGAAATGATCTGAGAAAAAAATGTAAAAAAAACAAAAAAACAAAAAAAACTAATCTGTTATGTTTTATAGCAGCTTAGGGTGAGGACATTAATGACTACTACTAATGGGTAGTAAATTATGAATGGGGCACTGCAAAAAAATTAACAATGCTTGAAAATCAATTTTGCTATTCATCTTAAGTGTATTTAAGCCGGATCTTTGAAAAAAATCCTCAGCCCTTCAACATTGATAATATTGATAACTCACTTTTTGTGTGTTTTTTTTTTCATTAATATTCTTACATCACGTATCCAGGTTGGGTTAAAATAAAATAAATAATTACATATTTGTTTTTTTCATTAGAACTGAAGTTGACTGAATGATTTGAGGAAAAAAAAGTTTAAAAAAATATATTTATCTGTTATGTTTTTATAGCAGCTTTGGGAGAGGACATTAATGTCCTCATCTAACCTCAAATGGTTGTAAGTTAAAACAACCCACAAGGGTTAAGAGGGGACTGAAGGGAGTAGCACCCCAAAACAAACGAGCTTGGAAAAGTATCACAAAAGAAGAATGCAAAAGTTTTGTGATGTCAATGGGTCACAGGCTCCATGCATTTATTACATGCAAAGAATTTGCAACTAAATACTGAGTCTTATTCAATTTAATTTATTTTAAGTCTATCCAGTACTTTTGCCTGCCTAAACAATTGGTGGTCCATTACCAGTAATGATATCACATAAGTTGTGAAGCAGATTCAGGTGTTAATACCTGGAAATAAAAGCTGAAATGCTGATCTTGTGTCTCGTATTCTTCGTTTGATGTCAAACCCAAATGTTTTCAGTCTACAGCAAAAATAAAAGGAATTTGCTTCACAATTATCTCCTCAAAATCACATCTACTTCTTTTCACTCCTGAAAAATTCCAGAATCTATGTATAAGCAAATGTTTCATTTCAGAAAAATGCGGCCAGTGTTTGGGGGCTTAATGTTTCTACTAGGGATGCAAATTATCGAGTAATTCATTAATCGATAGTTGTTTTATCTTATCGATCGATGATCGATTAATTGATAAGCGGCAATTTTCTCTGACTGAATTCCCCTCTGAATCAAAAGGTTCCTTTCTATGAAAATGCTATCTTTCTTATGAAAGACAAAATGTGCATACAGATTGTATTACGTCTGCCTAATTGCTGTCTTTGCTTCTCTGATTATTTAGGTCCACCAATCAGGTATGATATACCTTCATTTTGGGGGGGAAGTCTTCTATTACAGGAGCATTTATCCATCCTCCTGCTTATAATATCTACTTCCTGTGGGGTATAGTGACAAAGTCTGTTCTGTACTTTTCAATCTGATTCATTGCACATCTGTCCTCTTTCTCTATAGTCTATTCTGATTGAAAATGGATTGCAAAGTAATAATGAAGTCTTTCTGCACATGCCCTCTAGTTACAACATTTCCTGCTATCTTCATGCTCCACTTCTCATCTTCCTCCTAAACTAATCACATTCTGTCATCCTGCTGACTTTACTGAGGGTCAGTAAATAGTCCGGGTGCTTCCCCGGAACTTCTCTAGTCTTGCTCTGCTCTGGGCCGCTCTATCACGGGTCACACTTGTCCATTCACACCCTCTTCTCTTGCATTTACACCCTTCTGGCTTAGAGTCTGTAGTCATCAATCAGCATCAATGGACTCGCTGCGCTCCTTATTCCCATTGCAGGGACTTACCTCCATTGAAACCTTATATGATGCAGTTATGCCTTGTCATAGATATACTTTACATACTTTATGCGTGGTATACTTTAACACGCATCATATTTGTGTGTGAAGGGAGAGAAAAAGATGAAGCAGCAACCCCACTTATACTACATAACTGTGTTGTAGATTAAATGTATTTTCATATTTCTGATAGCTTCATAAACTTGTTTTACTAATTTCTGACCTGGCCAACATTGGTTTATCCTTAATGACCCGTTTATTTCAACCCAAACACGACTAGAACCAGTATGGTCAGTATGTCCCAGATTCAAACTCACAACCTTGCGTTTTCAGCTCCCTGTCTCATCCTCTCCCTTTTCTTTCTCCTCCCTCCTTTCCCCTCTCTCTGCCCCCTCCCCCCTCTTTCCCCCCTCATGGCAGGCCCTTTTGCCCCATTTTTGGCCAAGTGGATAGAGTGACAGTCAAGGCTCGCAGGTTCGATCCTCGCTCTGAACTGTGTTAATCCAAGATTCTGAAAATAAAGTCTGGTTACTGTTTGCACAACTGTTACTTCGCTTCTGGGTAATTCCTGAACCCTGTTACAATAACATCCTGGAGATATTTTAAGAAAGTTTTAGTTAGAATGTTCTTGTTTTGTCACCATATCATATTATAAAAATATTTTATGAATCACATTCTACATCATTAACATCCTAGAAATATTTTTACAAAGTCACAGCATGAACGTTCTTGTTTCATGACCATATCACATTCAAGGAATGTTTTAAAAAATTACATTTTACATCAATAACATCTTGAAAGTATTTATGGAGCAAAGCGTTAGTTCAGACAGGCACGGAGTCAATCTACTTGGCCGAGCTCTCACTCATATGCATATGGGGTGGCCTTATCATGCAGTCTCACGTCAGATGATCGGTCTCCTCTCCCAGCCAGATCAGCTGATCTATTTGGCGCGTTATTTAAACTGCCCCAGTCTACCTGAGTGTCTGGCTGTCATCTACACGCTGCTCAAGAACCCACCTCCTCCCCAGCTCCTCCTTCGTGTTCTGACTTACCAATGTCAATGTTTTCATTAAGGCTTGCTCTGTTCCGGGGGTTCTTGCTGCCGCTCTCCCTCCCTCATGCTCCTCCAACTCGGCACTTGGAAAGGCAGGGAGGAGTGCTATCCCTGCCTCAGGCTTTCCCCACAGGCGTGGGGAAGGGGGGGAGGTCCCAGAACAGAGCCACACCGCCAAAGTTCAATTTGCTTTAAGCTTTTGTAATTCCATTGATCATTGTTTACTCAAGGCAATGTAATTGTCATGTTATTCTAATGCAAGCAGTTGTAACTAATGTTGATGTTATGCAAATAATTGTAATGTCAAATTTTTATGCTTTTACTGAATTAATTGTAATAAATTTTTGACAAAGTGATCCTGGCTGAATTAGAAAGTAACAGTGAATGTTCTTGTTTCATCAACACATCATATTTCAGGAAAGTTGTGCAAATTACATTCTTCATTAATAACATCCTAGAAATATTTTTAGAAAGTTTCAGTTAGAATGATCTTGTTTTGTCACCTTATCATATTATAAGAATATTTTAAGAATCACATTCTACATCAATAACATCCTAGAAATATTTTTAGAAAGTTTCAGGTAGAATGTTCTTGTTTTGTCACCATATGAACTGAACACCAAATCTTACCATTTCAAACTTTTCTAACAAGTGTCCCATGAATAATTGAAATGAGCAGAAAAGATTGTCAGGTTACATGCACTGAACTATAAGATTGATTTTTTAATAATTTTTTTTTTTTTTCATGGTGAACCTGAGCACCAGGAAAACCCTGTATAAAAAAATTAAGTCTGTGAAGAAGTTAGAATTCTGAAATCAAGATCAGAATTCAGAAAAAAATCTCATGAATCTAACTTTCTCAGACTTATTTTTTTTAGTTGCCACACACATCTGAGCTTCTACTCATTTGATCTCAAAATCTCATTCTCTTCTGTCACATTCTGAAGCTCAGCTCTGGTGTTACACACGGCCATAGTAAGATTCTTCTCACTCTCTCTATACTGATGTAGTTTGTTCTCATAGAATATTTTCATCTGTTCATTCTCTCTGGACATCTCCTTCAGCTTAGTGTCTTTTTCATGCGAGCACTGGCTAAGTTCCTCCACAGTCTGGCTAGCTTTACGAAGCTCCTCCTCATAGAATTGTCTCAGCTCTGCTTTTTTTTGAGAAATGTCTGCAAGCTGAGCTTGTGCTTCACACAAGTATGGGCTGAAATATGTGCCACCAGAAACTGAATTTGAATCATTTATATTGAATTTGAATAACATAATTTGAATTTGTATTTTTTTAATTTGAATCATTGCATTGTAAAACTGAATCTGAATAGCATAATTTGAAATTGAATTTATTAGTTTGGAACTGAAATCCAATAAACTAGAAAATGTATGTAAGATTATGAAAATTCAACTCAATATCATTTCACATTCAGTTCTAACTTTTCAAATTCAGTTGTCAAAATTCAATTTCAATTCACTGGGACACACATCCGGGTAGTTCAGGAAGAGCAATCAAGCACCGATACACAGCACAGCTGTATACTGCTCCTCTTCGGCCAAGCAGCACCTACGTTTTTGGACACGTCACTTGATGCCACCTGCCATGAAACGGAGGAAGAAGCGCTTGGCTTGACTATAGCGCAGGGATGGATGAGGCCAAAAACTGATATCTGCCAGAAACTGATTTCCGGTCCGCGGGAGCGCGCACAGCCTTCATAGTGGAAAAGCGCAGCTTCTGTAGCTCTGCTGCTTCATCAGGCTCAAACAACGAGTTTGTTTATGATCGTCTAACGTCTGATGTTTATTTGTGTTTGCGTTTGATAGCCTACTGTACGTCTACTTGCCTTATATCGCTGTTCAAAAGGCTAGTTGGCGTTTTTAATCTGGCGCGTATATGCAATAATAAAGATATGTGTCACTGACGGAGCTTCTTTTTTCTGCACCAACATGACATTATCCCTCAAGAGAGTAATTGACCCCACACAGTGCTTTGTACGGTTTGAATATGAGAAAAAATGAAAAAAAAAAAAAACACATTACAATGTAAAAATCAGCTTAATTCATTGGCAAGCAAAATAAGCAGATTTTTACATTGTGAAGATTCTCATCGGATTTTTCCATCTGTTCTTTCTCTTCCATAATTTTATTCAGCTCAGTTTTTGTTTCACCAAGGCACCGACAAAGATCCTCCTCTTTCTGCCTAGCCTCAACAATCTTCGCTTCATAGGAGTTTCTCATCTCATCTCTCTCTTTGGTCATGGTCTCCAGCTGAGTATTTGTGTTATTCTCTCCCTTGCTAGCCTCACAAAGCTGCTCCTCGTAGGATTTTTTCATCTGCTCTGATTCTTCGGTCATGGTCTCCAGCTTAGTTTTTGTGTCTTTCAAGCACTTACTAAGATCCTAATGTCCCTTGCTAGCCTCAGAAAGCTGCTCCTTGTAGGATTTTTCCATCTGCTCTGATTTTTTGGTCATGGTCTTCAGCATAGTTTTTGCGTCATTCAAGCACTGTAGAAGATCCTTCTCTCTCTGGCTAGCCTTGTAATTTTCTTTGATCATGTTCTGCAGCTCAGTGTCTTTGTGACGCAAGCACTTACGAAGACCCTCCTCTCTCTGGCGAGCCTTACGAAGATCCACATTTCCCTTGCTAGCCTCACAAAGCTGCTCCTCGTAGGATTTTTCCATCTGCTCTGATTTTTTGGTTATGGTCTCCAGCTTAGTTTTTGTGTCTTTCAAGCACTTTCTAAGATCCTCATTTCCCTTGCAAGCCTCAGAAAGCTGCTCCTTGTAGGATTTTTCCATCAACTCTGATTTTTTGGTCATGGTCTTCAGCATAGTTTTTGCGTCATTCAAGCACTTTAGATGATCCTTCTCTCTCTGGCTAGCCTTGTAATTTTCTTTGATCATGTTCTGCAGCTCAGTGTCTTTGTGACGCAAGCACTTACGAAGACCCTCCTCTCTCTGGCTAGCCTTACGAAGGTTCTCCTCAGAGGATTTTCCCATTTCCTTTAAATCTTTAGTCATTTTCTTCAGCTTAGATTCTGTGTCATCTAAGCACTTCTGAAGATTCTTTTCTCTCTGGCTAGCCTTTTCAGTCTCTCTATACTTACAAAGCTGCCCCTTCATCTCTTCGTTCTCTTTGGTCACCTTCTCAAGCTCAGTTTGTGTTATACCCAAGTGCTGACTAAGATCGTCCTGAGTCTTGGTCAACCAAAGAACATGACATTCAAAGGCACTTTCCTGAGACCTGAACTCCTTTTCATAGAATGTTTTCTGCCTGTCTTTCTCTTCAGTCACATTCTGCAGTGCTTTTTTCACATCACTCAGATCCTTCTCATTGTACTTAGCATTCAGAAGCTTCTTTTCATAGGATGTTTCCATCTCTTCTTTCTCTCTGGTCATGTTCTGCAGCTTAGTTTCTGTGTCAGACACCTTTTGACGCTCCTTCTCATAGGAACTTGTCATTTTTGACAATTTCTCCAGGGCTGTTTCTTTGCTGCTTTCCAGTTCCTCAATTTTCTTTTTCAACATGCTTATTTCCAGACATTTTTCATTGTATGCAGCGGTTTGCTCTTCAGGGTCATGCTGCATGTTGTTAAGCTGGTTCTCGTTCCTTTGTTCCATGTCAGTAGGTTTTTCTCCAAAAGCTAGCCTCAGTTTGGACAGACTGTAGGTCTGTCATGAAATCTACTGTATTTATAGACAAGCATTCCTTGATTCCTTTGATGTTGCCTCACTGCCTTTGATGCTCTGATGATGTCATCAAGAACAATGACATTGTTCTTGATGACATCATCAGATCCTGGGTTTCACATTGTTGCATAGCGACAGCGCGCAATTCAGATGGAGGGCAGGAAGTAGAGTAACGCTAGAACTTGCAGTGAGAAACAATCAAGATGCCAATGTTTTGTGTTGTTTACGGGTGCTCCAACCGCTCAAACTGAGAAAAGGACAAGGGTTTTTACAGAGTACCAAAGGTCGTTGTTCATGAAGGTGAGAAATGTAAAAAGCTCACAGAACAAGCCAAAAAAAATGGATTTTGAACCTGCGTTTGCGGTCCGGAGGAGCAGAGTCTGCTAATGCCCGTGTCTGCAGTGACCACTTCGTTGGAGGTATGTAAGCCAGCTTGGTTTTTGTGGCTTTGTTTCTATATCATTGGGTTGTCGTTAAAGGCTGATACACTTAGATTAGATTATCAAGTTGTCTGTAGTCTAATGTGGACTTCATTGGGACTTTTTTAGGCTGCCCCAGCGCTTTGAGAGACGTTGGGTCGGTTGACTGTGCTCCAACAGTCAACCTCGGTTACCAAACAACAAAGCCGAAATCAGAGGCATCTCTTCAACGAGTGCAGAGGATGAAGACTAACGGGAAAGTCAAAGACGGTTGGAATGTGCATTAGCTATGTTGGATCTTCTGCAGACAGCTGATACTAGAATGTCTAAGCAGTATTATTATTCCCTGGGATGTGTAAGCAGTATAACTATCATTCTCTGGGATGTGTAAGAAGTATAATTATTATTCTCTGGGATGTGTAAGACATATAATTATTATTTTCTGGTATGTGTAAGACGTATTATTATTGCACTAGAATGTCTAAGCAGTATTATTATTCTCTGGGATGTGTAAGAGGTATAATTATTATTTTCTGGGATGTGTAAGATGTATAATTATTATTCTCTGGGATGTGTAAGAAGTTTTATTATTGCACTAGAATGTCTAAGCAGTATTATTATTCCCTGGGATGTGTAGGCATTATTATTATTATTATCATCTGGGTTGTGTAAGCAGTATTATTATTACACTAGAATGTCTAAGCAGTATTATTCCCTGGGATTTGTAAGCAGTATTATTATTGTACTAGAATGTGTAAGCAGCATTTTTATTAAACATTACAAATGTGGTAGTTGTAAATTCTATGCAACAAGATAACTTTACACCACTTCACATAACTTACATTCAAGAATTTAATAATTATAGTCCCCACTGCTTTATTGCAGGTTATGCAGATGCTGGATGCTAGACTGAGCTACTAATGGATGACATTGAGAAGATGGAGGATGTTCTAAGACAGAACACAACAGAGCCGGGAAATCTTCGGACCAAGGCAGTGGACACACAGTTCAACCAGGAGTCCTTTGAAAAAAACGAAGAGAAGACCAAGTTCTATACAGGGCTCCCCAACTTCTTAGTTTTAATTCAGATTTTTGAGCTGTGCGATTCATCAATATTGTACACCACATTCTCATAATTGTAAAAAGAATTGCTTAAAGAAATCATATATTTAAATAAAGCACCATGCATTTTTCTGTCTTTTCAATGTCATTTCATCTTTTCAGAAACATCTTTCATATTATGTAGTGCTAATCAATATATAACTTAGTATGAACCTATTCTATTAATAATGTAAATATAATGACTATTATTTCTGGGCAAATTATATGTAAGTCACAAATAATAATATTCAAATTTCATGTTGTCTCACACAACAGTTTTATTATGACAGCAGCATATCACACACACAAAAAAAATTTAAGCTCACTGTCCATGTTCTTTGACACATTACACAGGTAATTTTGTAAATTGCTGTCCCAGTATCTCTGGAAGTATACATTTTCTAAAAAAACACAGAACTTTGGGAATCACATCATTTTATTTAAGATCAGGCAAAATCCTTTCAACAAAAATGTCATTGCGGTTCCACACAACAAAGTCACAGTAGTCAGCATTCACAATGTGAATCTGTGCCTGAACCTGGTAGTAGTACTTATGACTCCGGTCCAGCCTGACATCATCCCCATCACTGATGAGGCAAAAGCCATCAGCACACAAGCGCAGATTGGCCTCATCTTGGAGGGAATGTGGGCACTAAAAACACAATGAAAAGAACATGAGAACAATAGATAAGTAAAGATATTTTGTTGCTTTTTGCTCAATTTACTCATTCTTATTCATCTTCCAAGAATGAATGCAAGACAAGTTCAAGTCCTCCAGTCACGATGGGACTCAAAAATGGCCTCAGTCGGACTTGAGTCTGAGATTTTGATTTGAATACTAAAACACTGACACTAGTTAGTGTTGTTATACTCAAGTCTAAAACTTGGACTTGACTCAGACTCAAGCATTTGCTTCTTTGGTGATTCATGACTTGACTCGGACTTGAACACTGGGGACTTGAATACAACAGAGACTGTAATGTAACCTTAATTTTCGCAGATGCCAGTTCCATGACAGTCACAAGTGACAATCCCATCAGGGGAGGCCCCCATGTATGGCCACTTGGAGTTGAGCCAGAGACCACTGTCCATACAAGAGAAGCCTGCATGCTCCTGACCCATCAGCTTCTCATAGGCTCCTCTGACTTCTGCTTCATGTTTGCACCCATAGCTGTAAACAGTATACATGCCAAATATGACAAGAAAAATATTTTTTAGTATTGGATGTGTTCTGAGTCAGTTCAGTCAGTTAAATGCCATAATCCTAACCCCTATATCTACTCCTACTCTTGCATAGCCCTATAAGTAAGATTGACCTGTCAGGGTTCATACCATAAATAAACTGTGAAAAGAAGTAAAATTTGTGTTAACTGAAGAAAGTATACAGTAGATGGGAGAGTATGGGGTGCAGCTTTATAGTTTGTGGTATAGAATCCTCTCCCACTTAGAACACTGTTTTAGTTACAGTTCTCAATGTGGACAGCCTGAAACCACAAACCTTACCCCTGCTTTACCCTAATTCAAATCCTAAATACCTTGTAGCAGCTGAGGTGAACTTGTATGCTTCTGGGTAGCATATGGCCTTGATCAAGCACTTGGATGGTTGCTGGGGGTTGGTCATCACAACTTGTTTAAGCTTAGAGGCAGTTATGCGCCCAGCTCTTTGCTTAAACCAAATCCTGCTTGCACTCTGACTTCGAGTTTCCCTCTCTACAGCCTGAACCTGAGACAGAGTGAGCCCTTCCCGCTGGAAATCCTGGCATAGCCCTAAAGTTCTGTGGGGGGTAGCAGCAGAGTCTCTGGTGTTCTGTAGTTAAGAACAGTTTTGAGAAGCATGCAAGATTTGGGGATGAATTCTTTGTGGTAAGGCTCCCTAGCCATCAGTGCTGCACTCCTTGGACAGTTTTTGCTCAAGTTATGAAAAAATCTAGCATACATTTCAGACCCTCTCTTCACTCTTGGACATGGAAGTGATTTCCCCACCTTGTTTTTCGGTTTTCCTTCCATCAATGGATTGGTCAAGCTTCTTTTTCTCTGATTTTGCAGAGGAGAAGTCAATCAGTGCGACTGGAGCAGCAGGAATATGAAAATAAGTTAACACAAAGAAGAGCATCAAGTCCACATTCCAATGGACCGTTACTTATTTATGTGCAGTATATGTCCCTCTGGGAGGATTAAATGTAGACAAAGTACAGAAATCTACTTGTCCACTGTATATTGTGTCCAGATAAATTGACCAGAGCAAAGACATGAACAAACAGCTAAAATACAAAGATACATTTCACATCAAAATTTAGTCTACAGTTACACAGTGTCCCAAGGTAGCATTTTCTGTCCCACATTTGGTTTACTGTGAATGTGTCACCCTACCTTTTTTACATGTGATGGCATTAGCCACTTGCACTGCTCAGATGTGCAGGACGCTTGCATCCTTACCCCAGCCTCAATGGAAAAAAGAGGCGCCCCTACATGAGAAAATGATTCTGATAGGCTGTGAATAGAGTACAACATAACATTTATTTTAATTTCAAATAAAATGTACACCAGGGGCAACTTGCAATTTATATCAGCATATTTTGATGATGTGCAATACAGCCTGCTATGGAGTAGCACTTTAGTACCATGTTTATGATGTTTATTCATGTAAATTCCATAAAGCTCTCTCCCCACTGGTACACTGGCACACACACACACATGTATATATACATATATATATATATATATATATATATATATATATATATATATATATATATATATATATATATATATAGATATAGATATAGATATAGATATAGATATATATATATATAGATATAGATATAGATATGTACACACACACACACACACACACATATATATATATATATATATATATATATATATATATATATATATATATATATATATATATATATATAGATAGATAGATAGATAGATAGATAGATAGATAGATAGATAGATAGATAGATAGATAGATAGATAGATAGATAGATAGATAGATAGAGATATATAGATATAGATATATACACTCAACAAAAATATAGATGCAACACTTTTGTTTTTGCTCCCATTTTTCATGAGATGGACTCCAAGATCTATGTGTGTATATATATTTATGTATATATATATATATGTGTGTGTGTAGAAAATGAATGAATGAATATATGTATACATACACATGTATGTACAATACCCAAAACCAGTGAAGTTGGCACGTTGTGTAAATTGTAAATAAAAACAGAATACAATGATTTCCAAATCCTTTTCAACTCATATTCAATTGAATACACTTCAAAGACAAGATATTTAATGTTCGAACTAAGACACTTTATTTTCTTGTGCAAATAATCATCAACTTAGAATTTAATGGCAGCAACACGTTGCAAAGAAGTTGGCACAGGGGCATTTTTACCACTGTGTTACATACACACGCCTTTCCTTTTAACAACACTCAGTAAACGTTTGGGAACTGAGGAGACCAATTTTTGAAGCTTTTCAGGTGGAATTCTTTCCCATTCTTGCTTGATGTACAGCTTAAGTTGTTCAACAGTCTGGGGTCTCTATTGTTGTATTTTACGCTTCATAATGTGCCACACATTTTCAATGGGGGACAGGTCTGGACTACAGGCAGGCCAGTCTAGTACCTGCACTCTTTTACTACGAAGACACGCTGTTGTAACACGTGCAGAATGCGGCTTGGCATTGTCTTGCTGAAATAAAAAAAAAAAAAAAATGCTTGGATGGCAACATATGTTGCTCCAAAACCTGTATGTACCTTTCAGCATTAATGGGGCCTTCACAGATGTGTAAGTTACCCATGCCTTGGGCACTAATACATCCCCATACCATCACAGATGCTGGCTTTTGAACTTTGCGCCTGTAACAGTCTGGAAGGTTCTTTTCCTCTTTGGTCCGGAGGACACGACAACCACAGTTTCCAAAAACAATTTGAAATGTGGACTCGTCAGACCACAGAACACTTTTCCACTTTGCATCAGTCCATCTTAGATGAGCTCGGGCCCAGCGAAGCGTTTCTGGGTGTTGTTGATAAATGGCTTTGGCTTTGCATAGTAGAGTTTTAACTTGCACTTACAGATGTAGACGAACTGTAGTTACTGACAGTGGTTTTCTGAAGTGTTCCTGAGCCCATGTGGTGATATCCTTTATACAGTGATGCCGGTTTGTGATGCAGTACTGCCTGAGGGATCGAAGGTCACCGCTAGTCAGTGCTGATTTTCGGCCTTGCCGCTTACATGCAGTAATTTCTCCAGATTCTCTGAACCTTTTGATGATATTACGGACCGTAGATGATGAAATCCCTAAATTCCTCGCAATAGCTCGTTGAGAAATGTTGTTCTTAAACTGTTGGACAATTTGCTCATGCATTTGTTCACAAAGTGGTGACCCTCGCCCCATCCTTGTTTGTGAATGACTGAGCATTTCAGGGCAGCTGCTTTTATACCCAATCAGGGCACCCATATGTTCCCAATTAGCCTGTTCACCTGTGGGATGTTCCAAATAAGTGTTTGATGAGCGTTCCTCAACTTTCTCAGTCTTTTTAGCCACTTGTGCCAGCTTTTTTGAAACATGTTGCAGGCATCAAATTCCAAATGAGCTAATATTTGCAAAAAATAACAAAGTTCACCAGTTTGAAAGTTAAGTATCTTGTCTTTGTCTTTGTCTTTCTTGTCTTTATTCAATTGAATATAAGTTGAAAGGGATTTGGAAATCATTGTTTTCTGTTTTTATTTACAATTTACACAACATGCCAACTTCACTGGTTTTGGGTATTGTATTTATATGGAGAGAGACAGAGAGAGAGAAATAGATACTGGAGTAAACATCCTAGCCTACTTTATTTACATACCCTGCCATGCAATTGCAATGAGCTGCAATGACTTCTCCATCCTCCTTCGCAATAATCCAGGTTTTCAGAGGTGTTTCACTTGATCTCTGAGAGTGGTTCACCTTGAAACGTAAACCACACTTTGACAGACACATGCACTTCAAACTAAACACATAGAAAACAACATATATTACATCCATCGACTGGCACTTGCACTTTCACACATTAGTACTTACCTCCACTAGGAGAGTGCAGTTTTCTTTTTCCATGACAAAGGAAATTAATACGTTGATTGGATCTGAGCCTTCTACATTGAAGCTTTACTCCCTTCCTCTGCTATTTGTTTACTTATGACTTCCTGATCCTTTTTTATTGCACAGTAAAAGCTGATCGCCCAAATGCTGTTTTACTACATGCTATACTATTTATTTCTAAGTATATCACAAATTAACGTTCTTGTGTTCTTTGACTGTTGGGCTAACATCACCGTTAAGATTTGTTTCCATGGTTTGTGTACATCATAGCCGCGACTGCTAGCTGCTAGCCTAGCACCTTAACACATAAAAAAAGAAGAAAGACTCACCCTTGCAAAGACCAAACAATAACCATCCTGTAGCCGTTTGGTACCGAGGTTGTGGACCCACCCGCTCATGAAACAGTTGTATGCCTCCATACTTTTGTAGGCTTTCATCTGCTGTTTAGTGGAGTAAGATGTTTGAAGAACCAGATAGTTTGCAATGTCGATAGCCTCTATTGCTGGTACATCTTTTGTCTCTGCCGAAAACTCACTCATCTTCATGAGATATGGATCACGGCCAACGTATGTGTTGATTAACTGCTTATATCTATTTCTTGCAACTGGATCTAATTCAGCACAGTACGAACTTTCTCCGATCTCCTTCATAGACTCCATGTTTACTTCCTGCCCTCCATCTGAAACCACGCCCTCTTCATAGGTCATAATAATCACGTGACTGAAACCCTCCTATAACATTTTTGTGTGATTCACCAACCAACTGTTGTGAAAAGATGGTAACACTTTCCATGAATGATCATAATAAATCATAATGCATTTTGACCACACTCATAAGGACTCACTAGCTGAGATAATACTCCATTAATGGTCATCAGTTATCACTGTTTGCTTTAAGTTTATATGGATGAATCTAGAATCAAATCAAATCAAACTTATATGGCACTTTTCATACAAAAACTGTACCACAAAGTTCCTCACAACAGAAAGATAATTAAAATAACACAAAAGGAAATTTGACCCAAACCCACTCCACCAAGCTCCACCCCGCCAACCATACACAGTACTGGTAAAGTGCATCATAAATAAAAGACAACGATAGAGCAGGAACATTGTTATACCCAGTACGTACTGAGGAGGGGCCATCTTAAAGGTTTAAAAAATGAGTAAAACCTGAAGGTTAGGTTAAGGTGTAATTAATCATATCATGAAATAAAGTAAAAATAAAATTGAAATTAAGTAAAAGATAAAATAAAGTAAAATAAAAAATAAAATAATGATAAAGTTAAGCTGTAAAAATGAAAAATAAAAAAGCCAGACTAAAAAGGTAGGTCCTGAGTTTGTTTTCAGAAACATTAACATTTGGTTCAGCCCTCAGGTTTTCAGGTAGGCTCTTCCATAAGCAGAGGGCGGTAGTGAAGAAAATAATAATAAAAAAAAAAACATTGAATGAAGATGAAATGAATTCATTTAATGATTTTTTTCAAAATTTATTATCATTATTATTATTATTATTGTTCTCTTCTTCCCGTGGACATGCCTTTTTTTTCTTTTTATGACGTACATGTTTGAAGTCTGCAAGATAAGATTTCAGTTGAGTCCAGCGTTATCAAATTCGCTTATTTATGCATTTTGAGGTTTTTTTTTTTTAGGTGTTGTTGCTTCCGTTTCTGTCTGTGTGAATCTCCCCTGAGCGCGACAGTTTCCTCTTTTCCAGCGCTCCCCCCCTCCCACCGCCCGCACGGTACGCCCCCAACCTCACTAACTCACACACGCACACTAACACTGGCTTTTTTAGGCTGTGTACAAGAGACATTAAGTTGGAGGCTCAGCTCACCTGCACCATCAGCTCATTTGGACTCTCAGCTCGTCTGGACCTACAGCCTCAGAGCCCATCAGCTGTTCCAGTCGTCTCAGTTGGACAATGTCTTCATCAGTGCCCGTTCAACAGGGTGGCGTGGTCGTGGTACAGATGTACCCAACTCCTTCTCAGTGTGTGGTCGTGTGTAACGCGGTCCCTCAGCAGATATGCACGGGGTCAAGCACCTTCAGCAGCAGCGCCTTTGCTTTGGGGGAAAGATTACATTAAATCAGATGTCTGAATGTCATTATGACTAATAATTGTCTTGGTCATTCTTTCCCAATTACATAAAAAAATTAAATGTAAAACAGCTTTATGTATCAGGGAAAACAAATCATTATTATTATCATTATTACTTTTAATATTTATTCATCATCAAATTTTTTCTTTGAAATGTCAGCAAGGTTTTAAGCAGAATAAAATCTGATAAGACTAGGCAGCTAAAGCATAAATTTACTGAGAAATGATTTTCATCCTTTGGGGAAAAATGTGACACAAACATGCAGTATTTTGAAAATAAAAAACTCTGTTTTTCTTTTCTATCTTCAAATGAAGAGAACAGGATACATGCTCTCGTAAAAATTATATGTATGTCTTTCATGATAAACATAATAAACAATAGAGCAGAGCTATTCAATTAGAGATTCAGTCGGGCCAAATTTTCAGACATGACATGAGCTGGACCGTACATTTTTGGCGGACAGTGTTGTTTAGTAGGAGATGTTCATTAATTTATTGCCAAATCCATAAGGGCATAAACTCAATAAAGAGCAGCACTTAAACTAAACTTCTGCTGAAATAGTGTTTCTTTAAATTTCACACCTCAGAGGTGTGTATGAACATAAAAAAGTGCAGATTAAAAACACCATCTTATGGTCAGATTTGAAAGTGCATGAAAAGTAATTTGCTTATCAACAAACTTTCAGGACATGTTGCATCCAGTGTCTGTAATAATGTTTGAATTTTTGTAAGATCTCTTCAGTATCTGTCAAAGTTTTTCTGTTTTTCTTGCCTAACCTAAGTACAAATCATGTTGATTTTGGGCCACTGGGGGGTTACCTTCGGGCCTTCATGTGGACCTCGGGCCGCTAATTGAATAGGGCTGCAGTAGGGTATTTGACGGAAAATAAGAGACAAACACTAAAGGGGAAGCATAATAGCAAAGGGAATTGAAAAGCTGAATAGTGATTACAGACTTACTAAGGAAACTAAAGAAATGAATAATAAATCGTCATCTTGATCAATACACTCCTAAATAGGTCACTGTGTACTATTCATTACCAGTGGCAACACTGAGGTGGGACCACTCCTTCACAAATGTATCTGTTTATCTTATCTTTAATAAGCTCTCAAATTGAAGATATACAATCGTTTATACCATTTTTGGGAGATTTCTTCAGGGAGAGATGGACTTCTTTTCCACATCGTAGCAAATAACTCTGAAAGTTCTTTATGGATTTCGATGACATTTTCAGAGAATGTTGATCATTACACAACAGAAAAGTAGAAAGATTTTGGTGTTGATCTGAACCTGGATACAGATCAAGGAATTTATGAAAGGATATTTTAACATAACATTATATTGTGTTAACATAACAGATCAGGCAATTTTTAACATTTGGCAGCGGATGAAAATCTCTAGCTTTATCATGATTTTCATTTGTTAAATCTGATCTAGTAATTTTTTGGCACTGTCTCTGTTTAGATCTGTTCAACCAATTCTTTTAACATTCATCGTAGCCTTTGCATTCATTAGACGGTGGGAAAAGATTGAGTCATAAGAATGTTGTCTTGATTAGAATTCTATCAAAGATGCTGAGTTTTGCCCTACGCCAGATTGAATGTAGTTAGCTGTAATTCAATTTATTACTTGTCTATTTTATTATATGTCGTCTACTTTTTATGTTCTTTGCTGCCACAGAGGAAACCAAACAATGTTTCACTGTACAAATTCTGTTGCCTTAAAAGTGTTTATATCCTGACAATAAAGAGTTGTTCTCCTTTAGTCTAGTCTATTCAATAGAAGTGTTTACAAGGCAGATGAAACTCCTGTTGTAATATATATATATATATATATATATGTATATATATATATATATATATATATATATATATATATATATATATATATATATATATATATATATATATATATATATATATATATATATATATATATATATATATATATATATATATATATATATATATATATATATATATATATATATATATATATATATATATATATATATATATATATATATATATATATATATATATATATATATATATATATATATATATATATATATATATATATATATATATATATAGATATATAGATATATAGATATATACACACAAATCTCACTGCACTGGTCAAACAACAGATCAAGAAGGACTAAACCACAATTTGACAGTTTTTATGTGACAGACTGTTACCTTCCTTGTCTTTTGGAACTTTGTTTCATTTCCTGTTTATCTAGGCTATTCTTCTGTGAGAAAAGTCCACATAACCTCTTCCTCTTCTTCTGTGGTTTCACAGACTGTTCAAATCATGATTGGTCTGATGGTGTTTTTATTCGGTGTGGTCACAGCAGCTGGGGGTTTCTCCCCCACAGTGATCAGCGGTTTCTTCGTGTGGGGAGCTGGGTTTGTAAGTTTCCGTGATGAATTCAAAGATTATTTTTCATGCATAGTTTAATGGTTAAGTGAAATCTCTAAGGAACAGTATAAATAGGACTTAATTCTCTTCTTTATTGTATATCACTCTTAGTACGTCACTGCCGGATCACTCACAGTGGCTGCTGGGAAATCTTCCAATCGCTGTCTGGTGAGTAACTCTTTCAAAATTTTCCCAGAATCCTCAGTTAGGGTTATTGTGTGTATTTTACAAATTATGTTAATGTTAGTGATGTGATTGTTATTTTGACATACTACTTTCACATTACAACCTGACAGTTATATTGGTAAAACAATAAAGAGTATCATGTGATCATTTACTTTTGGGCTCTAATATGTATTTTGTCCGTGGTAAAGGCGTAGACAACTCTCAACTCCACAAACTTTTGTTATAAATATAACAAAGGAAAGAAAAGAAACAATTACATAGCTTAGAAGCTATAAGAAGAACATTTGTGTATCAAACTGAAATAGTCTTTTGGGATCAAATAACAAAAACACCGGATTCAAGCCAGTCTAAGATTTTTTTTAAATGTAAGTTGCAGAGCATTTAGTAGTTATGAAAGTATATTTGACTTAAATTTCTATCTCCAATTCAACACATGTATTTAGTAATGCATGCAGAGGAGCTCACAAATACTACGAACAGACAATTCAGACAAATCTTTTATTCTTTAAAAAGTGCAAAATGTTTTTGGGTCAGAATTTTCACATTTTATGACATTTGAAATCTCCTGTTGGTCTGAAATGAGAGAGTAGGAGGGCCACATTTGTTCTGTGCCCCTGGTATAAAAGGACATGTTTGGGGACTTTATTTTCAAATGACGGTAACTTTTCAAAGTTTGATGTTGGCTGAAGCCACCAGTGTATACTGCTCACTCTGTCAGAGACATTTGCACTCCTGTTACAGCGCTCCAGAGTGCGACCATTTTGGTCACACATGCACCCAAAATTTGTAAGAGTGCACCTAACATTTTTTGTTGGTAGCACTGGTACACTTGGTGCTCCCCGGGTGAAAACATTGACTTCTGTCGCAAGCCCATCATCTCTCTCCTTCTCTCTTAAATCAAAAGTTTAGAAGTTGAGAAAGCAAATTTAAATATACCTACAAATGTAATATAGTTTATTAAAGTTGACAAAAGTAACTGCAGTAGCAGGAAATCCACCAAAAACAGACAAAACAGAGTGCCTGCTTCATCTGTCCCTGCGTTTTACAGCAGGGCCAGCACACACGCACATACCCACACACACACACAGCCCTCTACTCATCCAATCAGCTGTTAGTATACAAATGAACCCAGACGGAGTATGTTGTGTTAGGGTACAGGGGGCAGTAACTCTGAAGAAGCAGCGAAGCTCTGCCAAATTCATTTTAGTGACAGTCAGATAATTAATCATTAAAAACAATAACAAGTAAAACAAAGTAACATTTAATATAAAATCTATATTTTTTCAGTCCTTTCTCCTGTTAAGGGGGGAGTTTCTTAGTCACACAGGCACAGAGATCAGTGTTCACATCCACTGAAGACCAATGATCTGACCGACAGCTCCCAACTGTCCACGAAGCTGAGCTGTAAATAAAAAAAAAAAAAAAAGCCAAAACAAGAGAAAAAAAAAATAAGGACAAAAGTCACAAAATGTTCTGCCTTAAATGTCGTTTTCATAAATTAGTTTGAGAGTTGTTTTTTCTTTATTTACCTTGGTTTTGGCTTTGTAAATATTGACTATAGTGTGTGAAGTCTTATTCTAGGTTCAAATTTATTGGAGAATGAGACCACTCAGTTCAATGTTATGTTGTTGGTAATTAAAAATTGGATATTTATGTCATTTTTTTTTTAAATGTATTTTTTGGGCATTTTTTGCCTTTATTGACAGGAGAGAGACAGTGGATAGGCTTGTGAAAGGGGGTGAGAGAGTAGGGGAAGACACTCTGCAAGCTGGTCACAGGTGGTATTCGAACCTGGACCGGCAGAAGCAAGTACATGGGGTGCCTTGATGCTAACCACTCCGCCAAACCAGCACCCCATATTTATTTCATTTTTAAGTTCAGTATAACACCTTAAACATTAGCTCTTTTTATTTTGAAATATTTTATTTAACTTGAGATGTTCGAGTTTGAAATATTAAATTTCAATTCAGTAAAGCACTTCAAGCACAAGCACATTTATTTGGTCTTATATATCTTATTTGCTTAATGTTTTAGTTTGACTTTGTCAATTTCATTCAGTGAAGCACTTTAAATGCTCTATTTTTCCTTTGACATCTAATTTTGCTTCAAATAAAGACAAGTATTTCTTCACATCTTATTGCTGTTTAAAAATCCTTTACATTATATAAAAGTTAGGGAGAGTGATGGGGTGCTGGTTTGGCGGAGTGATTAGCAACCGGGCACCCTGTGTATGTGCTTTTGCTGGTCCAGGTTCGAATCTCACCTCAATCAATCAATCAATTTTATTTGTATAGCGCCAGTTCATAACAAGTGTTATCTCAAGACACTTTACAATAGAGCATAAAGCTTTTCATTTTATGGATACACATATATGCATAGATACATATATACATATAAAATACACATATACATATATATACAAATATATACATCCAACACCCAACATGAATCCAAATAGCCAATCATGAATCCCTCCATCATGGCAGCAAGAAAAAACCTTCTGTTAAGCAGCAGGAAATCTTGAATGTGGATCCCAGTCTCATGATGAACAGCAAATCCACACGATGCTGTGTCGGGTGTGAGGGCAAAAGAAGGAAGGTAAGAGGAGACAAGTGGACTAGAATAAGAACTAAAATTAGGGACAAGTTCATGTACCATCGACCTGTCGTCTGATTTATTAGAGGTTAGCCTCTTGAGATGCTACATCTCATTTTCAAGAGGGTCCTCATGTCTGAATGGTTGTGGTGATCATTTTCAAGAAGTATAATCTTAGATATTCTTACTGAAAATAAGAATTTATGGTAGTGACGAACTCATGGGTGCCCAGACCATAAGTGCATCCCAACCATATTTGTCTCCATTAAGGTTGTGGGTCAGAAAAATGTGAATGCTGCTGAATGCTTCGTCTTTAAAACTACTTAGCATAGTATATGAACTGTTGACGTACTTGTAGGCTAATGTACAGCTGTTACGAACACCGGTTTAAGGATAAATTATTAATGGCAGTGCTGTCAATTCTGTTCCATGGTGTTTGGAGAAGTTCAACTCAGTGAACACCGGGATGAGGTTAAATGCGTGCAGTGTGTCCGTGTCTCCGTCAAAGCAGAGTGGAGCAGCTATATCTGCTATCAGGGAGGTCTTTAGCGTGCACTAGAAGAACTTTAACGATGAGAGAAATGTTTTGGCTGGCACTGGGCCACCCCGCTGGCATTTCCCGGCGACAGCGAAGACCTGGCCCTGGGAAATGGCGCTGGGCAATCACGAGCCACATGGCCGGGTTCACCACAGCGGTAGCAGCAATCCCTCCGACTACGAGGGTATCTGTTGCGTGGTGATGGCTGGGCCTTGAGCGCGACCTCGCCCAGGTCTTCTTCCTCTTCGTGGTCCGCCAACCGGACCCGAGGTTGCTGGTGGTGGACTGCTTTCGAGTTCAGTGGCGTTGAGAACACCAGCTCGGCACGCATGACCTCCCCAAGCGCCTTGCTGAGTGATCTGGGCGTGGCGAGACGGACTTCTCTGCTGTCCCAGCCACTGTGACGAACGGCTAGCTGAACTTGTGAGAGGTAGGGCTCTAACGGGGTGGTGCCGTTATATTTGGGCGGATTAGCAGGTGTTTTGGGGGTAGCAGTCAGTGTTAATATCTGATCGGTGTTCATATTGGGGGAGCATCTCTCCACAACCCCTCTCTCTGTGGTGGGGCTGGCCGCCATGTTGGAGGGGTGCTCTTCATTCCTCCTCCCCGCCACCAGAGGTTGTAGTTGCTGCTGTACCTGTACCCTGTCTTTCATTGTGCCGGCCCCCGGGTAATACTGACGCCGATGGCTGCTGGCGCCGTCCGCCGGCGAGTGCCTTTGATGCGCCACGGTCCCCGCGAGACTCCCCAACAGCCAGAAGTTATCTTCTATGGCCGGCTCCAAGTCCTCTATCTCTTTCTGCAGGTAGGCATCCATATCCCACTTCTGACACCAATGTGGCGAGCTTGGGGTTTGAAGAAGGAGCCAGAGACAGGACTTAGCTTTAGCCGTTAGCTTCCGAGCCTCACACGCCGCAGCGGCTCTTTATTAGGCTCAGTGGACAGCACAGAACAAGGAGGGGGCTCACCCGAACAGGGGTACAGACACTTGCTGGACTGTTAGTGTTACACCACGTATCTAGGCTTTCTAACACTGTTCTCTTCTCTTGGCAGTTAACAGCAGTCTCTGCCACGCATGCACAGCATGACACCGAAATACACTGAACTACTGAACAACAAAACATGCCCCAACACTTCCACAGCCCACTGAGTCCAACGTGCCACAGCCCACTGAGTCCAACATAACAGTCCGCCTGCAGCCCCACTTCCTGCGGCGCCACATAGTCCTCCTAAGGGGCTTAGCTGCAGCCCCATTATCCAGCACATAGTCCCTCAGGGTGTTGCCACAGGCTGCGGGTCACAGGGCAGGTCCCCGGTGTCAGAGGGGCCCTCTTTTTGCTTCACCCCAGCTGCCTGCCTGAGCCTGGCGCTGTGGTAGTCGTGCACCACCTGTAGCCGGTCCCTTAGCCTCTGGAAGTAGCCCGCTTCAGTCCCTCCAGTGATTTCGGGCTCAGGTGGGGCCCCGAAGACCAAGTCCACCGGTGTACGGAGCTCTCAGCCGAACATCAGAACAGCAGGGGTGCACTGGCTGGATTCCTGGACGGCGGTCCGTTCAGCCCACAAGATCAGGGGGAGATGTGCTGGCTCGCGAGGATGGCTAGTTGCGTGGCCAGGGTATGGTTAAACCGTTCCACCAGTCCATCGCTCTGGGGATGCAGGGGCATTGTTCTGGTTTTCTCGATACCCAAACGGCGGCAGACCTCCCCGAAGACCTGAGCCTCAAAATTCCGACCCTGGTCACTGTGGAGCTCTTCTGGAGCCCCAAAGTGAGCAAACATTTCCTTCACCAGCTTCTCCGCAGTGGTGCTTGCGCTCTGGTCTGGTACCGTGTAGGCTTTGGGCCACTTGGTGAAATAGTTCATGGCCACCAAGATGTAACGATTACCAGAGTCAGTAACTGGAAAGGGCCCCAGGATGTCTACCTCCACCCGCTCCATGGAAGCACCGACCACCTATTGCTGCAGTGGGGCGTGGGAGCGTTGAGAGGGTCCTTTTTTTGCTGTACAGGAATTGCAACAGTGGACGTGCAGCTCCACGTCACGTTGACACCCAGCCCAGTAGAACCGCTGTCTCAGCCGGTGTAGCGTCTTCGCTAGCAACTGTAGGAGGTCACGTCCCTGATCCGGGGCCTGCCACCTCCGATAGAGTAGACCCTCCCGGACTCCGATGCCCCACTGGGAATGATATTACTTGGTCTCGGGCCCCAATGATGACACCTCCACCCAGTCTGGGCGCCGCCCCTCTTCTATCCAGCCTCTCACCAGTGCCAGCGTGGGGTCCGCTTCCTGCTCGTGCTGCAGTTGTTGTGGGCTGAAAGAGGGCTGCTCATCACTATCAGAGGAAATCTGGGCTGATGCAGCCGTCGGTCCCCCCGGCCCTTGTCCTCCTGTCTGCGGTAGTAGCGACAGTCTGTTTGTTTGCCCTTGTCAGCCATTAGCCACTACATTTAGCCGCTAAATATGCTACGTCATAACAGTGTTGCTTGATATGAGTTGGTCTGTGATGAGTGTGATGAGCTGAACGATGGTCCAATCATAAGCTGCTGTTGTTTTGAGGGTTCTGCCTCTGAAAACATTTTCGCATGGCTTCTTCCCAGATGGACTAGTGAAATATTTCCAATATGGAACTGCCCATCTGGCATGTCAGGTTAGCTATAGACCTGGCACTCCCTAATATTCACACAACCATGAAACAAAACAGGAAAAAAGTACATGGATGCCAAAATTGAGAGCCAATGTGTAATTTAGAGTTTGCCAGGAACATGCATTTGTGGGATGTGCAGCAGAGCTGAGTATGCTGGCTGTACCCATGATGAATGTACCAAATTCTCTCTGTGAGGGTCAAACAGCTTATTCTGCTTTTGGCCCTTGTTTGGCGTTGTTTTAGTAGATTTGAATGATTGAGGTCTGGAAACATGAAATACTGAAAATGTAACTTTATAATTTACTCTTTGTTTATTCTGTTCTATTCTATTTAAAAAAAAAAGAGGTATAAGGGCCATCAGCTACAGTGTTTTATGGCTGGTAGATAAGTGAGAAGGTTACAGTTGGAATGATGTCAGCTTAACCTTGAAAACTCGAGCGGGGGCGACGCCACTGAGTGACGTGAAGATTACAAAAAGAGCTATTTTATGGTCATGCAACACAATACAATACAGTACAATACAACTTTATTTGTATAGCACATTTAAAAAGAACCACAGGGGTAGCCAAAGTGCTGCACAGTATAAATATATATATATAAAATATCAGCAAACAAAGCAAAGCAAGCAATCAAACATACAAGTTAAAAAGCAGACAAGCTCACGGCGAGTGCCTTTAAATAAGACCACCGACATGATAAATTATAAGATATTAAAAGCCACGGAGTAAAGGTGATATTGGCTGCCAAGTTATGTCTGGTGTGAACGCACCTTAAAGGTAGACCTTACTAAAAAATAAGGGTGGATGAATTTGCTCTGTGAATAAACTTTGATTGGCTAGTGTATGCTAAGGCTGCTCACACTTTTAGGTGGTTATATTATCCATCACACCTTTCTTGCCCCTTTCTTGCCAAGCTCCTCCTTGTCAGCCAGGACTGGCCTTTGTGAAGCACACTGAGTCAGCATGCTCAGAAGGGAAGCCTGATTTTAGTTGCTTATCCTGTATGCCTTGATTCAACTTTGGGGACATACATCTTTAGGTGATTTAAAATAACGAAATTCAAATTTTACTGGGATTGATCTATAGTTTGTTTTTAATGGTGTTATTGTGTTGCATTGTTGTTTTTTGTATTCATGTGATTCTGTAGTTGTGTCAAAGTATACTCTGATCATTTTATTTACATTAACACTGTAACATAAAGTTGTGGTTTTATAAAGAAGCTTCAACACATTTTATTGCTTCAGAGTACGGCGGAGGATCAGACAGTCTAGGAGAACTCTGTCTATCTGCTGGATCAGAAACTCTTGTTGTCTGGAGAAAGAAAAACAAGAAACACACATACATGACATTAGGCAAACAAAAAAACAGAGAGAAACATCAGAAATAACAGAAAGACAACAAAGACAAAGCAACACAAAAGAACTCAAACATGACTAAGAAAACAACTCCAAAACATCAATGAAACCAAGCAAGGTGTGACCAATCCTGGACCAGTGTGTGATTAAGGGGCAGTGATACACACTCCATCCTCCACTGCAACATCACAATATTGATCCACATAGTTCATTAAAAATACATAGTTGTGTTCTGCTTATGAATTTGTTGAATTGCACTAGAAACTGAAATCAAAATTGAAACATCCATGTTTGCTACTTATATGACCCTAAACTTTTAGATTACAAGTATGCAAGTGTGCACGAGTTTGTGCATGCATGCAGAGCTGTCTCTACTAAATGTGGGGACCTGGGTGAGATTTTATACAGTGCCCATCTCCATCTGTGATTTACACATGCTTACATAAGAAATAGAATAGCATTGTTTTTACCAATGTCTTTCATTTATAAGAAAACTTCCCCAAATTTACATACCTAACAAATTACAAATACATGCATAAAATCTGAAATACATTATAAATAATCCAACACAAAATTAAAACTCTTTAAATTGGTGAACAAATAATAATAATTGTAATAAATTCTAGGTACAAAAATCAACAACAAACAATTTAAATAACCACACGGTTTGCACACAGTAGCTCTGTACATAAGCTACATTTACTTTATGCAGTGACTGTACATTTCCGTTTGAATAACTGTGAGCTTTAATAATAATAATAATGGATTTATTTATAACGCACTTTACATTTGTGGGCAAATCTCAAAGTGCACAGTTGGAAAAAAAACAATAAAAACATTTACACATTTGTTATGTTTATAGTTAAATGTTATAACTAGTTTAAATAATTTATATTGAAGGTGAATTTTTTTCCCCTGATTGTGTGGCTCACCCCTTGAGGCCATTGTGCCTTTTGCCTGTATTGTGTAATGGACCAGTCGGCTCACCATGCATGTGTATGCTGATAGGTCATAAAATAACAACGTAAAGCCATGTTTGTGTAGATTAAACATGTCTGGGCTAAAACTAACATGGCAGCAGGTGCCATTAATTGTGATTTTGTGAATAGGAAATCCTGTCACAGCATTAATGTCAAGGTGAACATGACTTTTTGGTATTCTCAAAATGCGGCCCGCTGCCCATTTTAAATTGGCCCCTGAGGTAGTTGACTGAATAAAGACATTTTGATTACAGCAGCAAATATCATATATGTACATTTGCCTTATTTTCTTTGTCATTAGGTCGCATTTACAATTATTTTGCAATATTCATCGTCGAGCACCAACATCCTTGCAGTTTACTCTTGTTTTGTGTCTGACAGTGAAGATAAGATGTCAGTGGCCCCGTTTACATGGGTCAAAAAATCCTATTTAGTATCAGATTGAAAGGTCAATCAGATTAGAAATGTCTCACGTAAACACCTTCGCCAATCGGATTCACCCAGATCTGATTGTATTTCGGATCGGATTGTAAGAGGTAATCTACGCCGCTTGATAATCTGCTCCATGCCTTATGTAAACGGCTGAGTGGAGCGGATTGGGTTGACAGAGAGAATTGTTCGGTCTGCACAGGCGCTCTGTAGTACGTAAGAGGCACGTAGTGACGTACGCAGAGCGTGCCCAGGAAGTGCACCTCTTCTTCTCTTACACATTTGCCGGTAGTGGCAGAGTGACCTTCAGCGCATGTCAAGAAAAACAATATAATTGGATTCAGCTGGGGCCATGCAAACGCAGATTGAACGTAGATCTCTTTACTCAAAGTTCATGTATACAGATCAAATCAGATTCACTTAATCCAATCAATTTCAATCAGATGGAGGAAAACTTCCCATGTAAACGGGGCCAGTGTCTGCCATCTCTGCTGCTCAGGTTGTCATTCTCGCCCTGACTTGGTGTGAATCTGGTCATAGCCTTGGACAGGTGATAACCCACCCCTAAATCCTAAAACTTTAACTCAAATACACTAAAAGTGAGGTGCCGCAAGTAGCTCAGCCATCCATTTGTTCCTCTTTATGTGGCCCTCGATGTCAAAAGTTTGGACACCCCTGGTCAACATCTTATAGTTTCAGGTCATCTGAAATGCTGACTGCCTGATCAGCAATGTTGTGGCAAATTGACCCCACTAAACTAATATTGCAATTTCAATTCGATTCACGATTTTCTTCAACTCAAGCTTCAGTGCAATATTCACTGTGTTTACAGTACAGACAACAGTAAAGAAATCAATGATCGAATGCGCATAACACATTACTCATCAGTTAATATTGATAATAAATAACCAGTTTTAAGTATTTAAGGGATATTCCAACTTCTACTCCTAAACAGAGACTTCGTATTGTTGACCTGCTTACCAGCACTTACATGCATATTGCTGCAAATTTGTAAAACAGATTGTGTTTACCTGCCAGCCTTTTCTCCTCACATCATTTACAGAACCTACCTACACACAGCAGCCAAACAACCATGCCCATGCCAGGACAAGGGCCCAAATAGATACAGCCTTTGGCCTCCTAAAGGCACGCTCTTACTGTCTCCACCACCTGAAGATCAGCCCAGACAGGGTACAATACATTCCTGTGACCTGTGCTGTCCTCTAAAATGTATCCTGCCTGAGGCAGAAGAGACCTCCGTGAGAGAGCCCACTAGGGATGTCAACGTTTACAATTTTTTCTACAGGTGCACATGTGACTACTAGCCAATGTGTAACCGGTTACAGGTCAGTGATTAATGATCTTTTTCTAATGTAGTTGTGCTGCATAACCACTAGAGGGTTCTGTCTCCTTCAGAATACCCCCTTATTCCATGATTCCTTTCCATCAAAGACATTACAGTACTTATCAGACAAAAACTTGATAAGTAGACAATCCATCTCACCATTTTAAGGCTTAGACCTACTTATGACAGAAAGTAAAACAGGCTGAAAATAAAATCATTTATAATTTTGACAGACAAGAAAATGTTCAAGTGACAGTTGGTAAAGGTTTAACCTTTTTAATTCAGTGTTTTAACTATTGCTCACTATTTTACAATATTTTTAAAACTTAATGTGCAAAATGCATCCCAGTTGCGTCTGATTTGAATATGTCTCATAGTAAAAGTAATCTGGAATTGGCAAGAGAAAGCAGCTTTAAAAGAAACCAAAGTAACCTGTGAGAGGAAAAACCTTCACTTTAATATGCACAAAGGTACAAAAAATAGAGGGGGACTCTCATAATTATTCACTAAACTGTCTGAAGAAAATATGTTTTCTTCCTCCACTTTAGACGCAAGGATTTGTGATCAGGTTGAGCAAAGCTGACAGTGCACCAGCGAACAATATAATGTACAACAACACCCAATAATACAGGCAAAAATAGCCAGCCATTAACAGTTTTTGTTTTTAGCTGCATGACATTTGTGTATAGAGAAGATTATGAGCGCCGCTCTCAAACACGATAGCAGCAGCAGCAGCACACTCTCCCTCCAACTTGTTCAGTTGTTTCCATCACAGGTGGTTTGCATGCATCCCGTGCTGCTGTTGTAAGCAAATGGTCCTGCCTCCAGCATTACGTGTGGCGTGTCACAGGCACTACGCATGTTTAAATTCGCCAATTCACATTCGGTGTGGCCGTGGCATAAGAAAGTAAAAGTAGTGTCCAGATATATGAGCCTGAATTTGTTTTTCTGCAGCAAGAAATCATTGTGTACATTTATCTTCACCCCAAGATAAGATGGTGGTTCTACCTGTGTCTCAATCCGAAACCTCATCATTGAATTATCATAACTGCAGTCAAAATCATTTATTTGTTCAGTGTCAGAAGAAGTTGTAATCCACTAGTGGGTCACAAACGGGGCTTACAGTGGCACCATGTGTTCCCATGTATCGGCTATCCTCCACCCACAGATATATCTCCCCAGGGATAAAGCTTGTAAGTTCTTTTATCTGAAATCATATTTACAAGTGTCATGGGCCTCGAGCAAGCCCACTTCAAAAAACCTGAGCTAACCTTTAGACATTTTCAAGGTTTGACTCCTTGGGAGGGTTGGACTGACCTGTGGGGGGAGCTGACCCATGGAGACAGCGGTAGAGTAATTGGGCGGAGCCATTGAAGCATTTCCTGGTACGATGTAGACAGACGGCTGCTACAAAAACAACAAAGAGCCTCAGTTTATTTCATGCCTCTGCACACATCTAAAAAATTAAATAAAGTTTAAATTTAGCTGCATCAGTGCTAAAGGAAACCAAAATCAGTCAGCCAATCATGATTCTGTTGAATTAATGACAACACATGAAACTCACTGTGTTGCCAGAGTTAGTGGGGGAATTACAGAGAAACCCTAAGATGACTATTGTTATGAAGAACTCCAAACAATGGATCCCTAGCAAGATATCCATCAAGCTTTCCAGATACTGCAACACAAACACACATGTTATATGATTGTACATAGCCATGTTGTGTAATTGATTTCCACCTGTTACGTGTTTATTAAAAAACATGTTATAAAACTATATAAAGCATTTTACACAATTGTTTATAGCACAGTTTTAAAGAAACTAGTCATTACCATCCTCCTGATACAATCAGCATCCACTATTTGATTACCTTGTCCTCTTGGCAACCAAAGGGGTAAAAGCAGGGCGTCCTCTTTGACACATCTATACCATAAACGACTGTCCCAGCTCCTGCAGCTACAGTGGCAATCATGTTTGTACATAGAGATTTCTGGAAATATGAAGTTAAATTTAAAAAAAAAAGTTTGGCTTGTGTTGGCAAAAAAGGGCAAGCCAAACAACAAACAGAGAATAACATACACAAATAAAATACCACAACATGACACAAAACTCAAGAGACAAAACAATTATGCATCGAACAGCATGACAACTAACAAGTCATTAAACACAGTAAAAAAGACAAACATGACACATGACATAACAAAGGCACCAAATAACACTTAAAATAACACAACATACAACAAGAAAATCATACCAGGTGCAGTTCCACTGATTCACACTAACGTTAGTTTAATAGAACTTTTTTTGTTTTACCGTGATGAGGTGACGTGTAGGAATTTGTCTTCTGCGCCTTATGTTTTTTTGATATTTGACATATAATCACTTTGGAGCAAGCAGTGTTTACCTCTCACTCCGTCCCCACAAGAGACTGCAGGGCGACAACACCCTTTGTCAAGCACTCTGGCCACAGACAAAGACATGATCATTGGGTTAATTGATGACCTAGGTATGAGTATAAGAGTGCATCGTCTTCCATCTCTATATGTCGCGACATATCCTCTAACCTACTGTCAGTTGAGATAGGCTCCAGCCCCCCCGCGACCCAAAACGTGATAAGTGATATAGATGATGGATGAATGGATTTTGCAGACAGACTTCTTACTGTGACAGTCCCTTTTTTTAGGACAAGTGACAGAAGAAGACAATTGGACTTGAGTCATAGGGACTCGGAGCTCAAGGAGACTCAAGGCGACTTGTGCCACTAGTGAGACGACTTGCAACTCAACTCGGACTCGGAGGTAAAAACTCGGGACTCGACTTGGACTGGGGAGGAAAAATCTCCAAACTCGACCTTACTTGAAACATCATTTGAAAATTGCACGCACTCAGGCTTGATATGAAGAGCCAGACAGGAGATATATGCCGCTCTTTCCTTTTAGGTTGACTTTATTGATGCTCCATTCACAGTACACTTGTCCATCACCTGTTATTATCCCGCACACGACACAGTACTACACACATACGTTCCTACAACACACCTGTTTCTGCTACAGTGATGATCAGTGAGCATGGTGTGCAGGATGTAGGTTTCAAATAGGCTACTGCTATGTCTTCTGTACCCAAAGTTTTTTTCTTTGCATATACTGTAAAGAATTTCAATCAGATGGAAAATGAAGGCACGCCAAGTGCACGACCTTCAACACTTCGATAAGTGAAAAAGAGGGCACAACATCGAACTTTATCCACCACCTGAGGACAAATGAGGCCGAGTAAGTGAAACCTGCAAACGTTAGCCAGGTAGCTAACGTTCCTGCCATAGGTCAATATGGCAGGAATGGTAGCCCAACTTGTGGTCAATATATGAAGCTAGCAAAGCTAACAAAAAGGGTGTACATGTGTTTTATGTGTGGGAAGATAAGGTTTCTCTCTTCAAGTTAAAAATCTGAGAGCTTATTGAGTGGACTGGGGAACAATGGTGAGGGACTCGACCCGTCATAACCTGTAACTTGACTCGACTTTACAAAACCTGTGACTTGACTGGACTAGCCCACAACAGAAAAAACTTGGGACTTGCTTGGGATACGGAGCGGTGGGACTTGGACAGTTGTCTGGACAGAAGTACAGGCAGTGCTAGGGAAGTTTCTTTTAAAAACTAGTGTTTACACGTTACTTCTGAAAAAAGTATCTTGTTACTTTACTTAGTGACCCTCTATGAAAAGTAACTTTTCACGTTACTTGTTACTTTTACGTTACTTATATATTGCTCAAGGCAATCTTGCGCAAAGTAAAAGTAACAAAAAAAAACAAAAACTGCGACCCACGGCCATTATGACAAGCAGACTTGGCAACACTGCTCGTGTCTATGTGCTGAGAAGGCAGCACAGGTGTCAGATCTGTCCGGGGAAAAAGTAACTTTGCGCCGAATTAAAAAACGAACTATGTTTCATTACCAAATTTTCGGTAGTCCTGCATTACTTTACTTTTTACCCTTAAGAGTAGATAAATTACAACACTGAGTACAGGTGGCCTTCTTTCTGGGACAGAGTGAACAGTGAACACTGGTTACTGATTAAGTTCATCTTGTGTTCTTAGAACATAAGTGTTTTAGTGTTCTTTTTTAAAGACAAAAAGGTGTGGTTACCTTGACATGTTTTGATGTTACTCTGCCGTCTTCTTCAGAAACTGTCATCCTGACAGCTGTGACGTGTCTTTTTATCAGCTGTTTCCGGGAGTAGCCGGCGGGACAGATTGATCACGTGATCTGTCCCGCCGGCTACGTCCCCCGTTGCCTGGCGGCCTCTGGAGAAGTGAATCCCAGGTGTTTGAGAGCTGGAAGACTCATTCATCCCTGTTGATGGGCTGTCAGGATGACAGTTTCTGAAGAAGATTTCCGCCATCTGGAGAAGTTACACAAAATCCAAGCCCATTTCAAAAACCACCTGAGATTCAACCTAAGATGCAAACAAGAAGGACTAACACCAAAAAGCCTCGACCTAAAAAAATTGACTCCACACGGACAATGGCCAACGCATAATTAATAGAGCAAAGAGAGAACTAATTAAAGAAAGGATTATAATATTCACAAACAAAATTGAAAGAACAAAAATAAACACCGACAAGGAATTGGAAGCATTTAAAACACGTTTTCACATGGAACAGGACGAGTGAGACGAAGTTAACAAACGTTTAAAACTGTCATACGAAAAGGAATTTCTATAAACAAAACATCGCCATATAAGGAAACTCGAGACATTAATGGAAAAGAACAGGATTCATCGACCAGAACATAATGAAAAATGGCTAACAAACTTATTCAAACGCGTGCTCACAGAAACAGAGGAGGAAGTACTTAAAAAAGGATTGGATTTCGCAAGTAACACCCCTCATACTGGCAACAGAATTGGCTTGCAACAAAATACAAGACCAGGGCAAAAAAGCGGAGCTGCGTAACGCGGTCGCAGGGATCCTCAAACATGCAAAATTACCCAAAAGCAACATCACAAAAGAGGAAATAAAAGCCATAAACACCCTGAAAAAGGACAACACCATCACTATCATCCCGGCAGATAAAGGCAGAACGACGGTAATTATGAACACAGAAACACACGAGACAAAAATGACAGCTTTATTGGCGGACAGGAATACATATGAAATATTAAGCAAAAACCCAACTTAGGAAAAGAAAAAAGCACTAAAAGCGCTTCTCAAACTACTGGCACAATCCGGAAAAATCACCACCGCAGCATACAATGACCTCCTCCCCACAGCAAGCATCACACCACGAATTTACGGCACGCCCAAAATCCACAAAGCAGACACCCCGCTCCGCCCCATCGTCGACAGCACAGGATCAATCACATACAACTTATCAAAAGCACTGCTGGACATCATCAAACCCCTCCTTGGAAACACCCCACATCATTGCAAAAATTCAAAACAACTGGCAGAGGAACTAAAAAAACATCACAATAAAACAGGACGGGATTTCAGTATCACAAGATGTCATTTCACTATTCACAAAAACACCAGTAGAGGTCACCCTTCACATTGTGAAAGAGAGACTCATTAAGGACAGAACACTCAAAAAACGCACAGATCTATCAATAACAGACTTATTTCAACTTCTCACTTTCGTTGCAAAATCCACATATTTCCAATACAAAGACACCATATACAGACAGAAAGAAGGATTCGCCATGAGGGACCCGCTCTCTGCCATCATGAGCAATTTCTTCATGGAGG
Organism: Scarus forsteni; assembly: GCA_036419115.1. NCBI lineage: Eukaryota > Metazoa > Chordata > Actinopteri > Labriformes > Labridae > Scarus > Scarus forsteni. Next base: position 7,061,950 of record JAZDUH010000112.1, read on the forward strand.
ATCTGGAGGAAAAGGCCATCAGCACAGCACCAAAACACTGCAAGCCCACACTGTGGAAACACTATGTAGATGACATTTTGGAGAAAATAAAATCTGGACAAACACAAGAACTCACTGATCACCTCAACACCATAGACACATCAGGAAACATCAAGTTTACACATGAAAAAGAAAAACAAGGGACAATTTCTTTTCTGGATATAAACATTCACCACAAACAGGACAGCAGCATCAGCACAACAGTATACAGGAAACCCACCCATACAGATCAGTACTTACTTTGGACCTCAGAACACCCCACTGCACACAAGCTATCAGTTGTCAGAACTTTATATGACCGGCTCAATATCATCACGGACCAGGAGGACAAGAGGAGGGAGGAAAACCACATAAAGAAAGCTCTGAAAAATTGCCTATACCCAAGATGGGCAATTGAGAAGGGAAAGCATCAGGTCAATAACAAACAGAAGAAAGAAACACGAAAAAGAAAACAAACAAGAAAGGACAATCAATACAAGGACATCATCACATTGCCATACATCAGGGGGATCACAGAGCAAATACAGCGAGCAATAAAGAAACGTAACATTGGAACAATCGTCAAACCTCAGACAGCTCCTCGTACACCCCAAGGACAGGATACACCCAGACAATAAATGCAACGTCATCTACAACATACCATGCAAAACATGCAATAAATCATACATTGGGGAGACGGGGAGATCATTCAGCACCAGAAGAAAAAAAAACATCAAAAGGAGTGCGAAAAGCAAACAGCGACACGTCTCACCCTGGCAGCAAAGGAAAAGGCAAATCAGGAAAACTTAAAGTCAGCAATATCAGACCACTGCAAACGTGAAAACCACATCATGGACTGGGACAAATCAACTTTAATCGGATCAGAAAGCAACAAATACAAGAGATGGATAAAGGAGTCAATAGAGATCAGGAAACGGGGCACGGACACCATCAACAGGGATGAAGGAGCCTTCCAGCTCTCACACACCTGGGATTCACTTCTCCAGAGGTCGCCAGGCAACGGGGGACGTAGCCGGTGGGACAGATCACGTGATCAATCTGTCCCGCCAGCTACTCCCGGAAACAGCTGATAAAAAGACATGTCACAGCTGTCAGGATGACAGCTTCTGAAGAAGACGGCAGAGTAACATCGAAACATGTCAAGGTAACCATACCTTTTTGTCTTTAAAAAAGAACGCTAAAACACTTACTGAACACTGGTGTTTATTTGAAAAGTTACCAATATTAAAAACAAAACCTCAATTATGTCCCCCTATACAAGGGACAGGAAACGAATGTGGCCCTCCAACTCAATCAATCAATCAATCAAACTTTATTTGTATAGCACTTTTCATACAGGACTCTGTAATACAAAGTGCTTTACATGGGAAAAAGATAAGATAAAATAACAAGTGGAATAAAAAGCAGAAATTGCATAATTGCCTAAAATGAAAACATAAGACCCCCACAACCCCCCTCTCCCCCAAACCATATTCAATATACACACTCACTTACTCAAACACACAAAGACATAAAAAAGAAATTCTGAAGGAGAGCAGAATAAGAGGACTGAGGAAACGCCATCTTGTATTAAAAATGAGGAAACACAGGAGCTAAAACTAATATAATTAAATTAAAAATACTCGAAAATACTAGAGGGTAAGATAAATAAATGAGTGAATACATAAATAAATAAAACTATAACAGTATAGAATTAAAGTTAGATAAATAACATTGTAAAATGAGATTGTGTAACATCAGGTGTGTAATAAAATCAGCTAAAATTGGAGAAACATTTAACAAAAATAAATAAAATAAAATTCCAAGTAAAAAATAAAAATAAATAAAAAATAAAATACATCAAATGAAATAAAAATCTGAACTGAAATGTAGTAATAAAACAAAATAAAAGGGTTAAAATAAGTTACATATAACATAAAATAATATTAAATACAATCAGCTAAAAGTGAGATTAAAGAGGTAGGTCTTGAGTCTGCCTTTAAAAATATGAACAGTAGGTGCTGCTCTCAGGTCCTCAGGTGGACTGTTCCACAGACAGGGGGCCGTAATAACAAAAAGAAGCTTCCCCATATGTTTTAGTTTTAACTCTGGGAACAGTTAAAAGACCCCTACCTGAAGACCTGAGGGCTCTACATGCTTCATATGGTAAAAGCAAGTTGGACAAATATGCAGGAGCAAGACTGTTAAGAGATTTAAAAACTAATAAAAGAACCTTAAAATCTATTCTAAAAGATACAGGCAGCCAATGCAGAGACTTTAAAATCGGTGTAATGTGGGCTCTCCTTCTGGTCTCCCTCATTTCATTCCACAAGGGTATTTAAAATGTCACAAAATGTGAATACATGAGATTTAAAGCGTGAAAATACTGCCCTGAACATTGGAAATAGCATCTTTGTGAAGAGAAAAAGGTCCTTAAGTCTTTGTTCTTTGTTTTTGTAAGCTCCTTTATTCATTTATCCTCCTTTGCATCATTAAATGCATGTGTTTAAATGTAGATAGAAATACAAGTCAAATGTACTTTTATGACTATTAAATGCTCTCCAACTTGCATCAAATAAAGATTTGAGACTTGCTTGAATTCAGTCTTTTGGTTATTTACTCATCAACGACTGCTTGTATTTATGTTTTGATATAAAATGTTGGTATATATTTTGGAACTATGTCCAAAATATTCGCATGATTATTAGAAACTGTCTTTTATAGCAGTATTTGGTACACCTCAAGAACATAATCAATTTACCTCTCATCAGCAGATAGCTCTAGATTTACGTCATTGTTAGCAAGACGAAGGCTTTTGTTGCTTTGGAAGTCCGGCAAGGTTCCACTGATCTCTCAGTGGCTTCAAGATGTCGTGTTTTTCCTGAAGCTAGAAAAGATAAGGGTGGAGCTGAAGGGCAGTTCAGAGGTGTTTTTTTTTTCTTTTTTTAATGGCAACCTTTTTGACAAATTTCAATTCCCCAAAGACTGATCAAAAACTAGCACTTTTTCATCATTCCTCCATTTTTTTTTTATTTTCCCTTATGACTTATTCCTTTTCTTAAAATTGTATTTAAATTAATTTAATTAATTTAAATTAATTTCTTTTACTTATTTATTTTTAGTAGAAATGGCTCCTACATGGTCCTTTCTTGGGGGTAATGGGGTAGGGTTAAAAAACAAATAAACAAAAAGCAGAGAGGAGTGGGAATACCAATATTCCTTTTTTATTTCTTCTTCACTTTATCGGAACATTAATGTATTTCACATGAACAAGAAGATTAAAATGTATTTTTTTTGTAAATTTGCACTCTTCAAAAAAGAAATGAAAACAAAAAAAGTTAATATAATAATTTCTTAGCTATTTAATTGTTCCTTCTGTTAAAATCTTTTAAACAAGTTTGTGAAGTCGGCAGTTGTTTATGCCTTTACCACTGACAAAATACACATTTGAGCCCAAACATAATCGTATGATAATGTATAGGCCTGTTGTTCTAACAATATAACTGTCAGGTTATAATGCAATAGTAGAATGTCAGAACAAGTATCACTAACATTAACCTAATACTCTATTGTAAAACACACACAATAACCCTAACTGAGGATTCTGGGAAAATGTGGAAAGAGTTACTCACCGCACGGCGGTTGGGATATGTCACAGCACCAATTGTGAAGATGCCGTTAACCATGTACTAACAGTGAGATAAAAAAATTAAAAAATTAAATTACAAAAGAGAAGTTGCCCCTTTTTCTGCTTTTAAGCTGTTCCTTTTGAGATTTCATGTCATCATGAAATTGAGAGAATTCAGGCCTCAAATTTTAAGTAATAAACAAAACTATATCATGATTATGAAATCATAAATGAGGAAACACAGAAAATGTATCAGTCCATTATTTTTTATATTTCACTTTTGGATAAACTGTTACCTTAAATGAACCAACAACTTTAAACTTAATATTCAAACACATTAGTCTGTATGGTTTGATTTCTGTTTATGACTTTCTTTTAAACTTTGAATTTGCCATGAAAACTTACAGAAAAAGTTGCCACCGAAAAGAAACCTAAGAACGGTTTCCCATTATCTCGAATGAGCGTGAACACAGTCATTCCAGTTCCCGTCAGACCAATAATGATCTGGATAAACTGTGGACACCACAGAAGAAGAGAAAGAGTTAATGTAGATTATTCATACAGAACAAGTAGCCTAGGTTAACAGGAAGTAAGCTTAAGTTTTTTAAACAGGAGGAGAGAAACAGACTGTCATGTCAAAATAAAGTATCAAATGGGTGTTTAGCCCTTCTGGATCTGTTGTATTATCAGTGCACAACTCAACTGAGATTTTTCATGTTTCATGTTTCAGTATGTATATATAACTCTTTGAATAGCTATAAAATACCTTAGTCTGAGCAAATTCTTCTTTAGCCCCTGCTGCCAAAAATCAACCTCTTAAATATAACGATATGGGATTCAAAGTTTTATCTTCCTTGTACAAACTTTTAATGCCACCTACAGCTTATGTTCTAAATCAACTACACACAACATTGCCTGAGCCTCTTTTCACTGTAAAATATCTCCTCCTTTCAAACTAATAGCTTTTGCACCATGTAGTGTTTTTTTTTACAATAATGATGGTTTCTCAAAAATATAAAACAATCACTGCTTAATTCAAGATATTATATATATATATATATATATATATATATATATATATATATACATATATATATATAGTTATATAAGATTTGCAATGGCATTGCAAGTAAACAGCTCTTCTCCAGCAGTGAGAAGGCAAGCGCCAGGTGTCATATCTGTCCAGGAGAAAAGTAACATCGCGCCGCATTTAGAAAAGAACACGTCCGTGCAAATTTTCAGCATTGATTGCTTAGTTCGTTGCGTTACTTTACTTTTTACCAGAAAAAAGTGGTTTACATTACTGAAACACGTTTCAGTACAACACTACACACACATTGCCTGAGCCTCTTTTTCACTGTAAAATATCTCCTCCTTTCAAACTAATAGCTTTTGCACCATGTAGTGTTTTTTACAATAATGATGGTTTCTCAAAAATATAAAACAATCACTGTAATTCAAGATATTTAACATTAAGTAATATTTTATTTAAAAGAAAATAATGACTGTCATGAAGTGTTAAACAATTTGTCAATGAATGACATTAGTCATACTCAAATTGACATTCAAAAATCTGATTAAATCTAATGCCACCCCAAAAAAAGCAAGCATGGCCGACTTGTCTTGTGTGGATTAGGGTTTCCCACTGACACACTCTGAGGAGAGGAGGCAGGGCGGTCTGGGTGACACGACCATGCCACTAATAAACACAATTTAAATAGTTAACAGTTATTTATTAAGCAAAGAAAAGAAAGTAAATTCAGCAGCAGCACTTTTAAAAGTTCCTGACATAAAACAATTACAGACACAGGCCAAGTCACAGAGCAGCAAGTTTATCAGTCAAACAGCCTGCTTCATCCCCCTGCAGTGCCATTAACCTGCATTAACACACCAGCTCTCCCAGACACAGTTTTTCTAGTTGCAGATTCCAGTCTGCAGGGGCAGCAGATCTGAAAATTATTTTACCCATTTCAATATGCACTTGCACAGAGAGCAAAAGCAGATTTTGTGACTCTGTCACGGAATGAAAACTAGGCTTCTAGAACTTTTCTCATTAGTAAAGTTACCCAAGTATAGCCTTGAAAATCAGGATGTGCCAATGAATCAGTCTACAGAGGGTCAAAGAGACCCACCCAGCTGACTAATACAGAAACAGTGATGACTAAGGCCTCATCCACACGAAGCCAAACAGAGGTCTAAACGCATACGTTTTTAGCCGAATCTGCGTATCATCCATACGAAGACGGCGTTTCGGGGGTCTGTAAACGATCATTTTTGAAACCAGGTTCCAGAGTGGAAAGATTTTGAAATGCTGTATACGCAGCTCCATGATTACTGTCTCTCCGTAACTTTTCAGTTACGCTTACGTCATAGTTTCATATAGTCATTGACACGCATGCGCTACACGCAGCAACAACAATAATGGCGGCGTACGTGAAGCATATGAGCGGATGAAACTACTGCCCCTGTTGCAGCAAAATCTCTTTCTCAATCACCACCGAGTTGAACAAACAATTATCGAGGAGACATTACCGCACTTTATCATCACTTTATCACAATCTCTGTTTACAACTTTTGCCGCAAGTGCGCATGCCCACTGTTTTTTTTTCGCCTGTTTCTGGATGTTTCCGTCAAAACGTTACAGCGCCCCTAGACGTCTGGCATGTGTGTTACAGCGTTTCGATGCGTATTGAGTGCATTCATATGGACGCACACATTTTCTGAGACGTCCTCGTCTTTATGACGATCGTTTTGGAAACTGTTTTGCGTTTTGTCTTCGTGTGGATGGGGCCTAAAAGTCTTAAGATTTGCTATGAACCTTAAAGCCCCCTAATATACAGTATCCAATGATTTAAGGCTTTGAGAAGACACATGCAGATATAACACATCAGCACAATCAAAGGCATGAAAGTAGCAGCAACATGACACTTTTCACAGCAAAAGAAAAACAAGACTTATTTGTGAAGTAGCAGCCCAGGGGCCTGTACTACAAAGTTGGATTAGCTCTTAGAGAGATAACTTCCTGAATAAGTTTCGGATTTTCTGCACTACAAATGTGGATCTCTTTTTATCCAGACACGTTGCCCCGGTAACTGATGCTGAACTCCAAACCTGGTCTGGAGCAGGTTAAAGGAACACTACACTCAAACAACAATTTGTCCTCATTTTCTACTCACCCTCATGCTGAGCAACACTCTGGAGCACTTTTTTGATGTCTCAAATGCAGCCAGGGGTCTGGGGGGATTTTCGCTGTCAACAAATGTCCATCTAACAGGGGACGACGGAGCCCGAAGAAAAAGGTCCATAAATAGGCACAAAAACGTGCCTATTTTCCTTCATACTGCTCGTCCGCTGTAATCCAAGTGTCCTGAGCGGGTAACATCCATAATTAATTAGAAACAAGGTCATTTAGTACATTTTTTGAGCCTAAACAGTGCTATAGCGTACTTCCGCAGTGCACGTCTACGCGCGCTCCCTTGCACTACGTAAGCCGCGGCAGACCAATCCAGACGGCTGCAGTCGTGTTGCTCCTGGCCTGGATAATACTGCGGTACTCCTCATACTTTTGCAGGATTATTTGCTGCTCCTCCGTCGTGAAGTAGGCTGCTCTCTTCTCCATTGTGGAAAATGCTCCGGGGCCACTAACCACGCCCATTTTATGTGTGCGCGCACAGATCCCAGCCGGATTCAGTTTAGCGAGATGTCGCAGAGTTTTCCTGGATGACTTAATCCAGCTTCGTAGTACAGGCCCCAGCTGCAGCCTTTAGCTTGTTTACAAGTTGATCAATATTAAGCTTAAAAGACACCTTTACTTAACGGGACTTCTGAAATAAGACAAGACAGACCTTTATCCAAAGTAAAAAATTATAGATCTTTATTTAAACTTAATGGGATCTGGTCCAAGCTAGTGGTTTAAGGGAGTAATTACACTTAAACCTAATTTGCATTAATGTTAAAGGAATAATCATAGATTCATTCAGCATTCATGTGAAAATATAGCCAATATGAATCAAAAATGTTAAAAACTATGTGCTCTAAATATTAGCCAATTAACCTTTAAACTGAGCAATCTGTTGAATATGGAAAAAAAGAAAATGCTTCAAAAGAACATTTTGGGTACCAGGATGCATCGATGGATAATTATGGTTATGTACGGCCGATCACAACCACTGCTGAGTAAATTAATAAAAGGCTTAATTACAAGCTGAGGACAAATCAAGGAGGGAAGTATAAACAACTACAGAGGGTAATATCTTAACAGGATGCACTAGGCTCGGAAGTGTGTGATGAAAAAAAAAATGGCAAAGGAAGTTAAACAGATTTTAGCATGTTTTAGTCTGTAGGTGGGGAAGCCAGGGTGCTGGTATAAGGACAACTTAAAAAAAAAATCAATGTTACCTCTGCTCTCAGGTAAAGCAACTGAGCCTTTGTCTTATGCTCCAAATGTCAAGGCAGGGTAAAGAGTAAAAGTCTGTAACACATTAATGTTTATCATGCTGTATAAAAAGCTTTTGTTATCCTAAAATAAATTGAGAGAACTGGCTGAACCAAGCACTGGTTTGTCGTCTTGTTCCTTATCTCCCTTTGGCCAAAGACGTTGGCTTGGCCTACAAAGGATTTAGGCTAGGCATAACAAAGATGTGGGCTATGCCTACAAAGGACTTAGACTGGACCTAACAAAGAATTATTATAGGTACTACATGCAAAATACACACAGAAAGATCATAACTGACACAGGGATCGAGCAGCCACTTTTGGCAGAGTAAGTATCAAACTTTTGAGTTATCTTGCTCACAGGTGGATGGACAGACAGACAGACAAAAACTAACACCAGCAAAAACACAACAGCCTTACGGAAGGTACAAAAGATTCATTGTATTAATGTCAACTGTTACATCATGTCAGCTCATCTTAGAGGACTCAACTGTGAGTCTTTCTCATTTCACTAGTTCATCAGGAGTGAGCCTGGAGGAAGTGTTTGGGGAGGGCAGAGCCTTTCAAAAACACAATCAGCAGATGTTTGGGTGATCGTCCTGTCAGTCACGTTGATTATGAGCCAATGGAATCGTGAGCCACTCATAAAACAAGCTCAAAGTAAAGCATGTTACTGCTGCTTCACACACTGAAGTGAATGATTCTGAAAATAATGCAGTCATTTTTCAGTAAAACTTTTCTCCCATCTATTAATAAGAGGACAAAGAAAGCCGACCTACATAAAACAGTGTTGTTTTCCTAGCACCAATAAAAACTTTATTGTATCATAAATGTATTTGGACTCTGGATCATCCTGATATAAAAGTATTCTGCCTCTTTCATACCCTTTATAACTGTGTGTGTATATGTATGCATACGTGTGTGTGTGTGTGTGGGTGTGTGTGTGTGATAACATGCTGATTAGCACCCCAGCCCCCAACAGTCCATAAATAGAGCTGCAGCTGCCTCACTGTGTCTGCAAGTTTGACCTACAGAGGCCTTTAAAGGTGCTGACCCTCTCCATATTTATAGACCAACCTAACTCTGAACCCAGTACTGCAGAGGAACATATGAGAGCAACAATATGTAGAAAGACTCAAAGACCAACTCGTACCCTGCTAAGATAATAACTTTGGAAACACATTTATAGTCTAACCCTAACTCTAAGTCCAGTGATGCAGATGTATATATTAAAACTCTATTTAAATAGACTGTTGGACTAACCCTTACCACGCACTTAAGAAGATAATACAAGAACTTTACAACATATTAATAGACTGACCCTCATCCTGAGCCCAGTGCTGCAGATGAATATTTCAAAACTTTATTTAATTAGACTATTGGACCAACCCTTACCACGCACTAAAAAAATGTAATATGTTTGAAAAGAAAAAGCTTTTGAAAACATATTTATGGACTAACCTAACTCTGAAGCCAAGCTACAAATAAAGATCTGAAATACACACATTTTAAACAGGCCTTTGGACTATCCTTTTCTAGCACTTTTGGGAATAATATTAAAATAAAAAATAATCATACATTTTTAGACAAACCCGAAGTCCAACACTGCAGCAGAATCAGTGATAACAGCCATAATCAAAAATATATTTATTGACATATCTGATCGGAAGAGGCATACACCAAAACAGCAACTCAAACTCTGGCAGAAAAGATTCTGAATCATCAGTGTTTTAAAATATATTAAAAAGACTAACCCTGAGCCAAATCTTGCTGAGGAATATATTTAAACAATCTTTGAATAGACTAACAGGCAACCATTACTGAGCCCTGAAGTAGATGATATGAAAACAACAATACAGGACAGCGACTGTCGTAATGCTGCGTTCCAGTAACCTTGGAATTGGGAGTGACATCATCTCCGACTTATCGGCATTCCAGTTGAAGTTGGAAAAAAACATGCCGATCTAAAAGGCTATTGTTAGTTGTTGTTATCACGCCCTGCGTTGTTGTTCACAAATATCACATGAAGAATGTGATTATCACTATGGCAGCATTTTGGTAAATATAATTCTAACAATACGATGTATACAGCTGATATAGAGCGACACACCCCAGCCAGAAGTGCAAATAAATTGATCATTACAGGAGCTAAATAACTGTTCACACTTGGGGCATCCATCTTCCATTGTCAACTTGGGGGTGGCGAGGTTTCACCGAGTTCCCAGTAGGAAATTCTGACTTCGGGGGATGTTCCAGTTGCAGTTTCCTACTCGGAACTCGGAAATTCCTACTTCTGACTACAACTGGAAAGCACCAAAAGACGTGACCCAAGCCAAAGTGTGCATTTGTTGTGATGCTAATGAATTAGCTCGGACCTTTCTCAGAACTCTGCTTTGCTTTACAACTTCTTTTTTCAACAACTTACAGGATGCAAAATGATGAGGTAATGTATCTCTTTCTAGTTACGTAGCGGTAGTTTTTGATGTGTGGCAACAACCAATTTTTGGAAAACTTATCGTAGTTTTGTAGCCGGCTATATATCGCTACTTACAGCCCAGTGCGCTAAAACGTGTCCGAATAATATAAATTTGCTCTAGTTTTAATTGTCTTGTTCCCGAAGTTGATTATCCAGGCCAGTTCAGCCCTGTCCGACCCAACCGCGAAGCTAAGGAATAGCATTTCATGATAACCTATTTTGATGCTATAAAACTCATCTTAAAGTGTGTATTTCGATCAGGCATATCTAAAAGTGAGACTTTTTTGTAATTACTTAGAAACTCCTCACAGTCACTTTAACTTTCGACATGAACCTCATACAACCCCAGATAAAACATACTTGACTGTCCCTTCAAACCAGAACTGAAAACAATACTGGAAACATTTTTATAAACTTCCCTACTGTGATGCTGCAGAGGAAAAATAATATACTTGATCCATATTAGAGTAACACGTAACCATTACTTTATCTATGAGGAAGTCGAATTGTTCAAAACCTCAAAGATTTACAACATTAAATACTAAAAACATGACTTGACATTAAGACATTAATTTAAGTTTTTAGTATCTTTATTCAACAGTAGAACCTTTATTGACCTGAAAGTAGCAGGGCAGCCAAAGACCCCCAAAGCATGACAAGAAAACCCCTCTCTCTGCTGCTCCTCTCTCTCTCATGCCCCACATTCTCTCACTTCTTCTCCTCTGCTTGATGGGATCAGATTTCAGCTCTCCTTCTCTGTGGCTCATATTCTCTGATCTGTTCAGGACTTTGCTTCATGCAGGACTCTTCAGCATCATGGCTGATAAAGGTCGTCCAGTAACAAGAAGAAAGGAGAGGAAGGAGAAGGAGTCACCTGAAACAACGAAGGAGGTGAAAAATGAAGGAGAAAAGGAAAAAGCAGAGCAGGAGAAAGGAGAAGAAGCTGCGAATGGGGCTGAACAGAATGGAGAACTTCAAGTAGAGCCAATGGAGCTTCCTCCATTTGAAATCATTGCGGGGTGAGTCTATTTTAAGACTGAAAAGTTTGAATGAAAAGTCTTTTTTTTTTTTAATCTTTGGAAAACTAATAAAGCAAACATGAAATATCATGCATGATCACATATCAGACTTAAAACACTTAATTAAATATAAAGAGAGATAGAATCCAAACACTGAAAAGGGACACAAACAAAAGTTTGAATTAAACATGAGTTTTTTTCTTATCATATTAACACAAATGGGCAAGTGAAAATATCAAGTTCAAAGTAATACCACAAGGACCTGCTTAGATGCAGAGCTTCTAAAAGTAGAAGTGTGTGGCGGCAGGGTTATAGCGCAGCTTTTGGGTATGGCTAAATACAGGGATGTAGAGCAAGCTTGAACGTAGAGTAACTCAGATGTAGAGCTGTAGAAATGTAAAGCTAATGAGATGTGGAGCTGCTCAGATAAAATGCTTCTTGGATGAAGAGTTAATGGGATGAAGATGTTTAGAGAAAAAGAGCTTCCAAGATGTACAGTTGCTAAGATGTACAAATTCTGAGTTATAGCTGCTAGAGTATAAAACTGCTAACAAAGAACAAATGGCGTGGGGTATTTTTAAGCTATGACAAATATGCTGCTCGGAGAAAGAGTTGATAGGATGTAGAGCTCTTCAAGTGGAGAGCCCCAAAGTGTAGACATGCTTGGATGTAGAGCTTCAGAGATACAAAGATTCATGAGCTGTTAAGATGAGCAACCCAAGTATTTATAGCTGATAGGATGTGGGGCTGGTAAAATAAAGAGCTGCAATACTGAAAAACTGATGCAATGTAAAATTTACTTGATTTGGAGGTAAAGAGATTTAGAGCTGCTAAATGAGAAGCTGGCATGATGTCAAGCTGCTCAGATAAAGTGCTGCAGAGATGTAGAGCTGTAGTGATGCAGAGCTGCAAAGATGCAGAGTGTCTAGAGTGTAGAATTGCTCAAATAGATGCTGCTAGGTTGAAGAGCTCTTCAAGCGTAGAGCTACCAATCTGCGGATGTAGAGATTCCAAGATGTTGAGCCACTTGAATAGAGTGCTGCAAGGACAGAGAATTGATAGGATGAAAAGCTGCTCAAACATAGAGCTGCCAAGATATAGAGATGCTTAGCTGTACAGCTTCTAAGATATTAAGTTGCTACAATGAAGGGATAATGGGATGTAGTGCTGCCAAGATGTAAAGCTGGCCTGATGTAAAGCTACTATGATGTAGAGCGGATGGGATTTGAAGCTGAAATCATGTAGGGATCTTAAAGTGTAGAGCTGCCATGACGTAGAGATTCCTGGACTTAGAGCTCAGATAAAGCTGCTATATGAGGAGTTGCCAAGATTTAGAGCTGCAAAGATGTACTGCTGTTAAGATAAAGCTACAAGGAGCTGCTCAGATGTCATTAAGCTGCTTCGTTGTGTACTTGAAGAATGAAAATTGATAGGGAGTATAGCTAACATGATATGAAGCTAAAAGGAGAAAGAAATGGTGGAATTTAGAGATGGTAAGATGTAGTGTGGGGCTGCTTCAGTCAAGATGATAGCTGCTAACATGTTGGTGCTTGATGCACAGCTGAGATGCTAAATGAGGACTATTCTGATATTAAACTGCTAGGATTCTTTTTCTTACTAATAAAAACTCCATTTTGAGTTTTTCCTGCTACCATGTGATCCATTCCACTTTTTATATTGGTCAGTGTATACATCTTCACTGGCTCACGCTATATTTTCACGTGAAACCAGGACAAAGGCAACTATTGAATATATTTTAATGGCTTGAGTAAAGTCTGAGAGAAGTCTGCCTTTTTAGATGGAGTTTGTGTGACTGCAGGTCAAACATCAGATGAAGTTGTTTTTTCTGATCATCTTGGGTAAAATGCTGATGTAGATTCTCTTGTCCACAGAGACCGGATCGATCCATTCGCCTTTAAGTTCCAGTTCAAAAATGTGGAGTACTCCTCTGGTCGTAATAAGACGTTCCTGTGTTACCTGGTGGACAGAGGAAATGTTGCCACCCTGCTAAGAGGATACCTGGAGGATGAGCATGCTGGAGCTCATGCAGAGGAGGCCTTCTTCACACAGTGTCTGCTGGACTACGACCCTGCCCTCAAATACACCGTGACCTGGTAAGGAGCTGGAGCTGTCTGATCAATAATCAAACAAAAGCCAAGTTTACATGCAGACTTTTTTCATTCTGATTAAAATCATTCTGATTAAAGATCTCAGGTGAACTGTTTATATGTGGCGTGATCTATTCCGATCTGGTGTTTACATGTGCCGACATTTAATCAGAACAGCTGTTTTACAAACACTTGATAACGCTCAGATCTATTTAAACATCACATGATTTATCAAAGATGGCAGTAAGTAGGTGTGTTAATGAATTATTTGAGGGTTGTGCTGTTTAGCCTTATAGTAGCCAGCCTTCAGAGTTTTCCAGCGTACCTTTTTTGTTCAACGTTTTGGTCTATCCCGGCTTTGCTGAGTTTTTTTGTGGAGTTTTTTAAATAGTTCAGTAATTATTGTTTTCCTACCGTCCAAGTTCTTTGAGAGTTTGTATTAAAAACAAACTCTCCGACGCAGACCAGTGCTGTGTGCTCTGTTTGGAAGCTGCCATGTTTCCAAGTGAGTAAACGTCACTGCTCGTTTACGTCAAGACTGAGCATGTGCAGACAGAACCCAGCCTGACAACTTTCCGATTCTCCGTTTACATGACAGGATTTTACTTTTAATTGGTTTGGGAAAAGGAATATACTACCCCTGTGCAACCGAATGAAATTCCGTTCGGATTTGGCCTGTTTATTCCGATTGAGGTGTTTATATGGAGCATTTTTATTCAGTTTGGGTTTCTAACCCGATTCTAATCAGAATATTAGGCTTCATGTAAACCTGGCTAAAGTGCTCAGTCAGTCAATGAAGCTATAAATGTCTTACTTAAAGCTAGGGTCTACGATTTGAAACCGCAGCCTGCCCCCACTTCCCTCACCTCTCTCCCCTCCGTGTTCCAAGATCCCGCCCCCAGCTCGTGTCGCCTCATAAAGCCCCCTCGGACAGAGCTACGAGCGACTAGCACAATATATCAGCAGCAAACTCAATCAAAAACAGCTCAGCTCAACTGAAAGTATCAAACCGACAGACATCCCCCTTGTAACACACAGCAGTAGCCATTTCAATTGGACGGCGGCAATGCGGGTCTGGCGCCCGCCAGGCGGAGCGAGTGTGGGGAGGATTTATCTTTCTCAGCCTGTCCTCCCCAGCTCAGCTTACAGTGCAAGCGATTAGCGGCTAACAGGCTAACCGCTCCCCTACAAGTTATTAGCCCGTGCAGGCACAAACTAACCAGAGTTATTCAGCAGACATCTCCACTGTAGTAAACAAAGCCATTACCTGATCAACCAGGGGCGAAAGCGATCGGCGCTGAAGGTCTGGCGGCTGGCTGAGGCTGATAGATTAAGCCGTTAGCCCGCTAACAGGCCTCAACCGCGGGCAGAGCTCCGTTGGGCCCAGCGGAGAGAGGGAGGCGGCGCTAGGCTTTTCCAGCTCCATGATAGTTCAGTAGCTAACGCTGCTAGCTGCTCACGGAGGTAGAGGAGGAGGCGGGACCATGGGCATGACGCTGCGTAGCGAGGGAGACGAGGATTGGATGGACTCACAGACCAACTCATGGACCAATTAATAGTCGCAGGTTCTTAGGTTTGATTGGTCAGCTAGTATGCAGCTTTTCAGCGGATATACTGAATGGATTTTTTTCGTTCTTTTTGGTCTTTATACTGTGTAGATAGGACCATAGGACCATAACAGCCTTATAAACGGTGTTATTAATATGTACAAAGCTTCCAAATCGTAGACCATAGCTTTAATCTTCGAGTAGCATAATTAATGAATCAATTAAGCTATAAATCAAGCATTAACCAGTCTAGCTGTTTATCTATTAATCAAATAAATTCAACAATCAATTAAACATCAGTCAATACAGCTGTTAATTTATCTATCAACGAGTCTAAGCTGTTAACAGTGTATCAACGGATAAGTCCGTGAAATATGTGATAATTATAAAACAATTAAACTTCTTATGTCAGTCTACTAAATAATCAATCATTTAATTATTCAGGTAGGCATTAAACCAATAAATACAGTCGGTCATCACTGGCTGGCTATATCAGTTTTCAGTCTTAAAAACTGAAACAATAGCGGGGAACCATTGTCCTCGATGGAGAAATATAGTCAGAAAAAATCTTTAATGATTATGAACGGCCATCGTTTAAAGGTTTGGCCTAATCAAATTAAAGAAAAACAACAGTAGAACTCAGAAGTACGTTTAAAAGTGAAAGTAAGAGCATTTCCACATGTACAATTAGAAAGAAACTCAAGGGATTGGAACTGAACAGCTGTGTAGCCTTACGAAAACCACGAATCTGTAAGATTTGTGACAAGATTTATCCCAGATCATAGCACTGCCCTCACAGGCTTGTACGGTAGACACTTGGCATGATGGGTGCATCACTTCACCTGCCTCTCTTCTAAAGGCCCAAACATACTTGGGCGGACTGGTAGCGGAGCGGACTTCATGCACAATGTCCGCATCATAGTGTCCTTTGAAATTAACCCTACAGTTCCCACAATTTTTATGCAGTGTTTTACATTTCTCAGTCATGTTGTCCTACACTGAGAACGACGAAGAGGAGCTGCTCTGCCTGCTGAATTTGCAAAGTACTAAAATTAAGAGATGGTGGTTTATATGGCCATTAAATGCCGCAAATGACAGGTGGGAGGGAGGAGAAAACCATTTACAATACTTCTGAAGGTACAGTGAAAAGTTCAGTGATCTATTTAAGTGTTCAGCCCCCTTCCTTCTACACTCAGGGAGTCTCTGCTAATTTGTCAAAGCTGCATAGAAGACGGCTGTCGGGACGGGGTGTCACATCTAATGCCGGTCGATGTGATGATACATGCTGAGCAGTGTTTCGTGACACCAGTACGCAGAGTGGAGTCCATGCGGTCGTAAAATTTGAGCTTTGCACGATTGCACGCACAGGCCTTACAGACGTCCACTTTAAGTCTGCCCGGACCTCCACGGAGTCCGCTCAGCATCTGATCGCCGAGTGTGTTTGGGCCTTTACCCTGATGCACACATCACTCTGGACAAGGGTCAATCTGGACTTAACAGACCACATGGCCCACTTTCAGTCCTCCAGAGTCCAATCTAAATAATTAAACACTCAGACGATCGAGGGGATATTGCTTGACTTCAGATGTTCCAACATGATTGGATTTCATTTCCACATTCAAAACCCTCACAAAAACCCACCTTTTAAAAATTGCTTTTAACGTATGACTGCTTTTTTATATGCATCTCTTCATCCTATGTGTTTCTGTTTCTTTTTTAATCATGTTTTATTATTGTGTTGTTTTGTATGATGTTTTTATCCTCTGTACAGCGTCTTTGAGTGTTTGGAAAAGCACTTTATAAATAAAATGTATTATTATTATTATTATTGTTATTATTATTATTATTATTATTATTATTATTTGTTTTTCAACATGTGGTCACAGTAATCGAAAGAGGGTCATTCACTTCTCTTTTCACTCACAGGTACGTGTCATCCAGTCCATGCGCCGCGTGTGCTGCAAAGATTGCCGAAGTCTTAAAGGCGAGGAAAAACATCAAACTCACCGTGTTTGCTGCTCGGCTCTTTGAGTGGGAGGAACCAGAGATCCAGGACGGTTTGAAGATGCTCCACGCCGCCGGCTGCAAACTCAGGGTGATGAAACCGCTGGACTTCTCGTACACCTGGGACACGTTTGTGGAGAGTGACGACGAGCCGCTGAACCTGTGGGAGGACTGCAAAGAAAACTACGAGTATTACCAAGAGAAGCTGGCTGACATTTTACAGTGACCTTGGTGAGTTCAAATGCAAAGGAAACAAAATATTTAAAAATAAATGTAGAGTTTAGTTGCAAGGATGTTTTTGTTCTAATCTGCATGGTGAGTTTGATTCTGGGGAACACCTTAAAGGGACAGTTCAGAATACTTGAATTAAGGTTGTCCTAGATAGACAACATTAGCCTGAACATAAGCCATAGTGATGGAGATCAGCTCTGCCTCTGAACAGAGAGCTGGCACAGAACCTAGGGCTGTAATGCTGCACATGAAGCCACCATCTCCTCTTAACTAAAGAGGTTATGTTTTTGCTGGCATACTGTATATATGTTTGTCTGTTTGTTTGTCTGTTGGTTAGCATGATTATGCAAAAACTGCTGGACACATTTGCTGAAATATCATGGAGGTGTAACTTAAAAATGATTTGATTTTAGT
Organism: Scarus forsteni; assembly: GCA_036419115.1. Taxonomy (NCBI): domain Eukaryota; kingdom Metazoa; phylum Chordata; class Actinopteri; order Labriformes; family Labridae; genus Scarus; species Scarus forsteni. The sequence continues at coordinate 7,079,829 of JAZDUH010000112.1, forward strand.
GGTGGTCCAAGTAACAGCCATTAGCGAACAATTGTTTTTGCTCAATAACTGTCAAACTAATCATGATATCTAGTGCTAGGCAGATGTGAGGTTTCATCGTCAAGAAATCATCTGATGATGGTAAATTTACCATGAAACTTTTGCTTATAGATGTAACAGAAATATGTGAGCTACATTGGCAGAAGTTTATGCTCTGAGTGCTTCCTACTTTAAAGAGTTTTAGGTGAAAACAAGCCACAAACACAGGAAAGAATGCTTCTACGCTATATTGAACACACATATAACAACTTATTTTACCAAGCTTCTCTGTTTTACCACTTCTTTGGTAAAGCCAAAGTGTCCTTCTGCCAGAAAGGAACTGATCTTTTATTTTGCCCTATCTACTTAATTACCTTACCCCAAAATAAAGATTGGCTACAAAACTCAATTCCAAAAGAGATGCTGTGTAAAACCTTAAGATAAACATAATGCAATAATTTCCAAATCCTTTTAGACTATTATTCAAATATTAAGTACATTACAAGGAGAAGATATTTAATGTTTAACCTGCTGAACTCAATTTTTTTTCTTGAAAATGCTCCCTTGATTTGAAGTTGATGCTCACAATACATTCTTAATACATATTCATTCATTCATTTTCTATACCCCTTTATCCCTTTTGGGGTTGAAGGGAGCTGGAGCCTATCCCAGCTGTCATTGGGCGAGAGGCGGGTACACCCTGAACCGGTCGCCAGTCGATCGGGGCCAAATAGAGGGACAGACAACTATTCACACTCACACCCTTACCTAAGGGCAATTTCGAGTCACCAATTAACCTTATGAACATGTTTTTTGGTCTGTGGGAGGAAGCCGGAGTTCCCGGAGGGAGCCACGCATGCACGGGAAGAACATGCAAACTTCACACAGAAAGGCCCTGTCTGACCTGGGAATTGAACCGGGTACATTCTTGCTGTGAGGCACATGCACTACCTGCTGTGCCACCATGCCGCCTCTTAAAACATATCTTAAAAAATTCAGAGAATTCCAGAGAAATCTCTGCATGTCAGTGGCTGAGATCCCAACTTTGTATGCTGGTGACCTTAGAGTCCTCAGGCCGCACTGCATTAAAATCAACATCATTCTGCAAAGGATATACCCATGTTGGCTCAGGAACACTCTGGATAACCATTGTCAGTTCATACAGTGCATAGCTACATCTACAATTTCATATTGAGAGTCTGTTATGAAAAGCCATAAATAACGGCACAGAAATGCCACCAGTTTCTCTGCATCAAGGCTCGTCTGAGATGGACTGCCACCGCTTTTGTGTTTCTTTACATAGTCTGTAGCCCTATCTGCAGCAACTGTAGCGCCCATGCTGGATCTTTCTCTACAGATGCAGAGCAAATCTCTGTCACTGTGGCTAATGCTCAGGCTAACGTCAGACAGCTCCATTTGAAAAATCATCCTTTTAAGTTTAATCCAAACATACTGCCATGGGGGATTTGGAGGACATAATCCTTTGTTAATCACACATTTTTGATTTGTTTCAGCTTTCAAGGTTGTCGAATTGACCAATCACATTTCCCCTCTTGGTGGGTTGGCATGGATGGACTTAATAGAGGCACAGATTGTTACTGTAATATCAGTGTCCGAAATAAAAATGACTTTAATGTATTTTTCACTTGTACTTTTCCTTTTTTTTTCATCCTGGAGCTCAGCTTGTTCTCCTTTAGTGTGTAGCTTTTGCACCGTGCAGTAGATTTTTTTTTCTAAACTTCTCAAGCAGCTTTTCCGTACATAGGAGAATGATGTAGAAGAGTGCTGATGGTGTCAGTAATAGCAGAAAATGAATAGTGTGGTTCTTACCTATGTGTTCAGTTTCAACATTCAAAAATAATCTTTGTCGTCTGCTGGTCTCTCTTTCTGTCTGTCTGTCCCTCTTAGGATTGGATCCTTGTCCCATTCTGTCTTCAAAGAGGACCCCTGTTAAGTTTAGGATTATTTTAATTAGCTAGTCATAGGAAATTAAATGAGCTATCAGAAGAATAAAAAGAAGAGCATATTGATGTGTAATAATACTTTTAATTAATGTTTTTTTTGAGTGTTTATAAAATCTGTAAATTCTTTCCAGACATCCCAGTTGTCCTGGTTTCAGACAGAGAGCTTCACGAGAGTTTTGATTACATTTTAATTGATTTATTCTACCTTGTTTGGTCTCATCTTATCTTATTTTAATCAACTGTTGAGTCTTTTTGCACAAATCCATGTTTTTGTTGACTTTTTCCTGTGTTAAGTGAAATATAATTTAACTTGACTAATAAAGTGAGACCTAAACTGTGCGAGTGTGGAGTTAAAAAAGGTAAAATATTTATATATTTTTATTTGTCTCTACTTCAGATGTTGGTAGTGAGATAGACAAGCAAAAATATGTATATATATAAAATTAGATATTTTTTTATTTCTCATTAAAACATCTTTAGTGCTCTGTTTTAAGTTTGAATGCATATGTGAAAGATTATTAACGCTCTGACCCCTATTTAGAGTTACTGCCTCAAAAGTAGTTCCCTGTAAAAAATGAAATATATATCTGCAACTACAATCTATTAAAATTATGGACCTTTAACAATCATAGCAATGTAATATTTGTATTTGGCCCTTGTGAAACTCTCTTAAATCCTTGTGCTTGAACATTTTTCTTGCCTGTAAAATAAAAATATTCACTTACCGCCCAAAATATCCCAGTAACTAACAGATGCCAAGATGGCAAGATAACCTTAGTCTTATTCACCATGTATACATATTTATGTCTGTATATTGATATAGATATGAAGGTTGATAGATACTTGTGTGAGTGAGTGTGTTTTTCTGAGCAGAGAGAAAGAGAAGACTGAAAGAAACAGAGGAAAAAGAAAAGTCATTACCATCTTTCACCACTGAGGGGCGCTGTGCAATTACATTTCTTCCTTCTGTCAGCCCTTCGCCTAAAACCAAACCTCCATCGAGCCATGTGTAGAAAATAAATAAAACCATTGAAACATGACAACTTGATGTTTCTTTCTGTCCACATTTGAATAAACCATCAGTTACGTAAATTTTCTTTAACTATTTTATGATTTGTCTGTTTTTTTATCTTTATTTTTAAAATCTTTTTATTATGTGTATTTTATTTTATTATGTTTTGAAATCCGGCTTTCTATTTTCTTATTTTAAGGGTTGTCTCTCAGGTTATCCCTTTCTGCATTAAGTTAATTATCTTGATTATTTTAGTCATGTTTTTAATCTATTAATTTTTTTATCCAATGTTTTTTTCTTTTAAAAAGACTACCTAAGATTAAACAAAAATATAAATATCTATTTCCTTCTTTTCACTTGTTAATCATTTGGTAAGATTATTTTTTATATTTTTATTTGGTTAATTATCTGTTCAGTGTTTTCATTTCAGTCACTTTATCACATGTTCAATGTTGTTTTTTGTTTCTTATTTTGTTTCATAATTAGCACAAATCATTTACTGCAATTCATCACAGCTTATTATCTGTGTGTTCTTTTATATAAGATGTTTTTATGTAATTATTGTAATTATGAATCTTCTCAGAGACGGCCTGGTGCTAAAGCTTCACGTGTTGGGGTTGATTACAGACACTTTTTTTTAAGACAGTTTTAGAGGAAAGTATTTGGCAGCAGGAGTAGTTTTACCATCAGAGCTGAAAACAAGTCAAACCAGATCTCAGCCCCTGCGCTCACACAAGCACACACACACCAACACACACCCACACACACCCACACACACACACACACACACACACACACACTGTCTGGTGACAGACAATAGTTTACTTTAAGTCACTCTTAAAGACAGACAAATACCCGAGAACTCAACTGTTCACATTTGCTGAAAACCATTATTTCTAAATAAACTATTCAAAATAGATATGTGGTTTTATAGCTGAGGACCAGGCAAACTCATTTATTACAACTCAGTATTTTTTAGCATCTTATGTTGCTACAGATGTATGTTTGTTTTTTTTTGGCCAAAAATATATTGATTTTTTTTTTAAAGGGTGGGATCAAATCAAACATCAGGTAGCATATGTTACAACATTAAATGCCATCCCTTTAACTCTCTTGCCACATTAAAAAGTGGAAGTAATAAAAATAGTAAAGTGCATCAGAGAGCAAGAGGCCTCCTCCCCGACTAATGGCCCTTTTCCACTAGCCCTACTCTACTCTACTCGACTTTACCCGGCTCTACTCTACTCGCCTTGTGCTGCTTCTCCATTAGCCCCAGTCGCCTGCCAAACGGCGTGCAGTGTTGCTGTAAACAGCTGAGCGGCACTGCAGTGACGTCATTTTGAGCGTGACACAACAATCTGTGGCTTTTTGTCACAAACTGAGTAAAAAAGGAAAGCAGAAGAAGGCTGCAGGTGGCAAGAAGAAATACCGCTTGAGAAGCACAGGAGAGTTTTGGAAGCTATACAACAGAATGAAGCCGAGGACGAGAACAATCGAGCTGCAAAGAAAAGACGTATGAGGGTAAGCTAACAGTAGCTACCGCGAACATGCTAGGTCGTCGCGCTCATGACTCATCAATGACGACATTGTCTGACCAATCAGTAGCCGGCAGTCGGTGACGTCATCTTTTAGTATCGACTCAGCTCGCTTGGAAGAGCGAAGTAGGTACTAAAACTAGCTTGTTTTAGGAGGTACTGGGCTAGTGGAAACACGCTGCAAATCAAGTAGGGCCGAGTAGAGTAGGGCCAAGGCGTGCTAGTGGAAAAGGGCCATATGACTACAAATCACAATGGCCCAATTCTGAGAGGTTGGGAATTTCAATTTTGGAACAAATTTTAAAGTTTTTGTTTGTTTGTTTTTTTTTGCTCAGAATTTCGACTTTTCACAGACTCAAAAATTTTAACCTATAAATGTGTTTTATTTGCTACATTTTAGATATTTCAGTAGCCCAAATCATCTTCTGAAGAGAATGAATAAAAGAAAAATAAATCAATGAAACAAATTAGAAGATAATAATGATAATAATAATAATAATAATAATAATAATAATAATAATAGTTAAATTCAGTCATTTTCAGCATCAATCTTTAAGAATTCGAGAAAGGGTGCCAACTTTTCTGAAAGGCCTGGAAATGCCATTTGGGAGAATATCTCAAGTTTAACACTCTGCAGAATTTCCAGAATGTATTTGTTACAAGAAGGTAGGGAGAATTAGCCTCAGAAGCAAAGAGGTGAAAGCAGATGAGTTTTTACATATTTTTTTCCCTCTTTTTTTTGTATTGCTGCATCTTTGCCAAAGTCTCTGTCATGTGAGATTTTCCTTCTCACTGTCAGAGGAGTCTTCTGGTAAAAGAAATAAAACCAAAAATAGATCACAAGGGGAGAACTGAGCTGGTTGTAAATGAGACCACCTGTTACAGAGTCAAGGCTCGACAGAGCTGAAGATGTTCTCTTCTCTCTCTCTGTAAATACTCCGTGTCCAGTCTAAAAACACAGACCTGAGCAGACCTCAATCAAATGAGGACTTTGAAAATTCACATGCTGCTTGTTTGCATTTGGAGGGAAGGGGTTTTCCCTGACAGTTCTCAGGAAGTACTGCACACTGAAAACACACGCAGTGAATTCTTCCAACGGACAATGAAAAGGTAAACTAATCGAAGATCAGGACACTTCAACATGATTTTAACTGGTTCTTAACTATTCATATTCATTTTAGTGTAATTCCAGTTTAGGGTCTGCTCCTGTTTTATAACACTTAAGATTTGTTTCAAAAGTAAAGTAAGCTATAAATAAAATACATTGTTATTTGCTGCACAGTTGCTCAAGAAAATGTTGAGGTGACAGAAACATGATTTAATGGTTCTCTGGTGCTCTGCTGTGACAGGTTAAAAAAAAACAAGGAAATTCATAAGAAGAGAACAGAACATTTTTTGGCAGTGCAGTTATAGGCAGCAAGTATCACTGTTTCCAGTGTATGATTTGTGTACATGAACAAACTCTAATTTCTTTTTGACAAGACATTTAATGTTCAGACTGATGAACTGCATTGTTTTTGCAAATATGCATTGTTTTTTGCAAAATTTCCCAAAAGGTTGGAAGATTGCAACCAAAACAACACCAAAAAACACCTGTTTGGAACATTCCACTTATGTACTGGTTAATTGGGCGATGAGTGACATTAAAAAGGGTGATCCTTGAGAGGCTCAGTTGTTGGCAAACAAGGATGGGCGAAGAGGCTCACCTTGCAAAAACAACTGCATGACCACATAGTCAAACAGTTTTAAACACAGACAAGCGCAATGTACACAATTACACAGTCCCTCATTGACAGTCTCTGATATCATCAAAAAAAGGATTCAGAATCTGGAGAAATGTCTGCAGTAAGACCAGTTATTTGAAAAGGTGCAGAAAACTGAATGGCAAGTTCCTAAATGTGGCATGTTTAAACTTATTCCAGAGCAGTTTCAGACACATGCATTTATGTCATTCTGAGTTTTAGCTCTAAAGCTAAGGGAAACAATTCTTTGTATGGTGTTTGTCCATGTGTGCACGTGTGTACAAATCATCCTAACTCTGGGAAAAGTCTGTTCTGCCCTCATTTTCTTTAATGGATGAAAGCTCCCATGTCCTGGTGTGTTTGGCTGTGTATATCATGTCTTTGGTGTCTCTTAAACAAGGACTTGAATTGAAAAAAAAAATCTTGTCTCTATATAGCATCAGATATATAAGCTCTTTTGCCCTCCTCTTGGGAAACGCTTTAATCTGAAGGTGCAAGGAGGGTACAGGAGTCTATGATCATGAGCTTGCACTGCCCTAACGATGTCCGGTGGAAAAAGGGAGGAGGGGTTACATAGCCTTGCAAAGCAGATTCATAAAATCCTGCATATCCGTCTTGCCAACTTCCATTGTCCATTGACTTCACTGATAAATGCTTCCAATCAGGAAGGAGAGGTGGGAGCTGCGGACTTGATGACAACAGGAAGTGACTACATGTTTAAAAACAATGGCAATTCTGAAGTGGTCTCAGTATCTGTGGGGCTTTATTTTATCAGAAATTGACCCAATTTTTTCTTTAAAAAGGAGGAAAGAACATCACTTGAAGCTTCAACTTGAAGAAATCATGTTTTTAAAGTTCTCCTGACCGGGAATTACTGCTGGGAAACAGAGAGAATGTGTAAATCCTCCACAGACATGCGGTTGGTCTATGGACGTCATGATTACTCAGTGATACTTGGTGAAATATATACTCTCTACAGAAATTTGCCAAGAAAAAAGAAAAAAAGGTTCATTTCACATCTAAGTATTTAATGATACATCTGTGTGGCATACTTTAATTAGAGACAATTGTCTGAGGTAGTTTAAGCTTACATCTAACTGTTGTTGGCCGTTAGCCGCTACATAAAGCCAGTCGCTACATATGCTACATCATACATAGCAGTGTTGCTTGATATGGATTGGTCTGTTAAGAGTGTGATGAGCCGAACAATTGTCCAATCACAAGCTGCTGTTTTTTGAAGGTTCTGCCTCTGAAACTTTTACAAACCACTCTTTCCCTAACGGACTAGTGAAATATTTCTGTGATATATATTCCTGATATATGGAACTGTCCATCTACCTGTCAAGTTTTGGGTTTCAGGCTGTTGAGCACATTTTCAAAACACTGTGGCGTCTCCCTGTGACAAGCTTAAACAGATATGAGGGTGGAGGCTTTATAGCTATGACATCATAAACACCAGGAAGTAAGAAATATGCAAATTATGTATTTTCTTTAAAAGGTAAAACAAATTCCTCTGTGAACTGAGGTTTGGTAAAAGGTGTTGTGTTTTTCTGCTCCTAAAGCCCCATCAAACAACATTAAAAGCAGTAAACAAAGACCTGCTGGATTTAATGATACATCTGTGTGGCATACTTTAATTAGAGACAATTGTCTGAGGTAGTTTAAGCTTACATCTAACTGTTGTTGGCCGTTAGCCGCTACATAAAGCCAGTCGCTACATATGCTACATCATACATAGCAGTGTTGCTTGATATGGATTGGTCTGTTAAGAGTGTGATGAGCCGAACAATTGTCCAATCACACGCTGCTGTTTTTTTTGAAGGTTCTGCCTCTGAAACATTTTCAAACCACTCTTTCCCTAACGGACTAGTGAAATATTTCTGTGATATATATTCCTGATATATGGAACTGTCCATCTACCTGTCAAGTTTTGGGTTTCAGGCTGTTGAGCACATTTTCAAAACACTGTGGCGTCTCCCTGTGACAAGCGAAACAGACATGAGGGTGGAGGCTGTATAGCTATGACATCATAAACACCAGGAAGTAAAAAACATGCAAATTATGTATTTTCTTTAAAAGGTAAAACAAATTCCTCTGTGAACTGAGGGTTTGGTAAAAAGGTGCTGTGTTTTTCTGCTCCTGAAGTCCCATCAAACAACATTAAAAGCAGTAAACAAAGACCTGCTGGACGAAGAAACTTTAAATCATCAGATCTGTATGCTCCAGAAGCCAATCTGATTTCTGGCAATTCAGCAATAAAGCATACCACAGCTGAATACAATGATGGTTTACTGTATTGATACAATCTCATACCCTTACCATGCACTGCATCCTTTCACTGCACCATGAACCAGCACCACAATCTGCTACTGCACTGTTTCCAGTCACTGTCCCACAACGTGCCACTGCACCCTGTTGTGGCATGTGATCCAAATCAGTTTCTTCCCCTGGCACATGACTGCAAACTTAACAAAAGCACTGTAACAGTGTAGCTCTCTACAAACCTAAGGGGAGACAGTGGCCTGGTTAGAGTGTGTTTTGTAATAGAGCGTGTAGGTGTGTGTGCATGTGTGAGACCACCTTGTAAATTGCACTGAACAACAGTCAAAGTAAACCGTTTAAAACCAGAAGTGCTCCAAGATCACAATCCTCTGCCAAGGTATTTCTTGCACAGTTAAGCAAGTTATTGTTAAAAATGAGGAAACCTTCCCTGTCTCACATTGTTAACACATGTGCCTGCTCCTCCTTCATGAGGGAGTGGGTGGACTACAACAATCAATCACACAGTATGCATATACAGCTCAACATAGTGCAGGGTCAGAGCACGGGCCTGTTTCTAAACCCAATAAAGAGACACTCATGAGCAGGGCTGTTTCTAGTCACCATGGGGGCCCTCCTGCCCGGCCCAAAAACGAATGAATGACAAAAACACAAACAAGCATAAAAAGGTAAAAAGTAAAAAATCATATCATATCATGACAGATTTAAAAATAGAGAAAATCCCTGTAAACTTTATTTGTTTAAACAAAAAAATAGTCCCTACCTTCATTTGTAGAGGTAAGTTGTTGTTGTTGTTCTATTGATATGACATCAGGGGTTGGTGAAGAGGACGTGGTATTAGGATGTGGTGATGTGATTCTGTCCAGCTGTGGTGGTGGTGGGGCTGCCATGCTGCTGCTGCGGCATGAAGGCATTTCCTGCTCACCTGAGGCTGCAAGAAAAAAAAAAAAGTTTATATAGAGCTTTTTCAAGGAGATATATGATATCACTCTCTTCCAAAAACAAATTAGTTACTAGTTAGCTTACTGTTAATTATCTTCTTTACCATTTCAATAAGCTAGGCTAAGGTGCAGTAAACATGTTATGTGCAGAAAGTTGTGCTTCGTGAGACTACAGACTGGGACAAAGTGCATCATAACTTTTTCTAAATAACGTCAGAATATACACGTTTGAACTTACCACTTTCCCGTTTTCTTTTTTCTTCATCCTCTTGTTTTTTCTTTTTTCTTTTTGTGTGTCCAGACGGGTACGCTCGCTCCATTTTGAAGGAAAGAGCTGGCACGGGCAGTCGGGGCCCCATGAGGGGGGTTCCAAACGTGCCGCAGCAGTGTGTTTGGAGGTTTCAGATTGTGTCATTGATATGGAGGATCGATATCGATGTCCCCTTAACACACCTGGCAGTGACAGCTAGTGGGGGTCCCAGGGGGGTTTCTCAATGTATCGACGTTGCAGTGTCGAAAGCAGTTCGGTCATTTTGTCATTGACAGAAGGACCAATGTCAGCTCTGTCCTGGGGCCCCTTCCAGCTCAGGGCCCTAGGCAATTGCCCAGTATGCCTACCCCATTGCGGCGGCTCTGCTCATGAGGACTCATTATGTTTTCTTGAGCTGTTAAATAATGACATTTAGTAAAACATGTCTGGTAAGGCCTTGTTTGCACGTCAACAAAAGCAGGCAAAAACTGAGAGATTTTATTGTGTTTTTGCATGACAACGATGCTCAGAGTGTCTGAATCCACAAATGATTAAAATCAGGGCCTAGAGTGAAAAGTTTTGGAGATGTTGGGTGTCCATCTGCATGTTAACAGGAATCAGTGTTTTCAGGGGAAATGAGACGCAAGCACATGCACAGTACTCTCTCAGATTAAGGTTGTGTGCACACCTAAGAACAACAACAACAACAGCAGCTTCAACCGTCTCTCGAGCAACGTAGGTGCTGCTTACTGTGCTCGGTGTGTTACCCCGACACATTCATTGTCCAGCAAAGTAACTCCTACATCGTCGTGATTCCACTCAGCATTGTTGTTTGTGAAAAGCTTGTCTTCACCGGAGAGCGTACGCATGTTGTTACTCTGTTTCACTACAAACCTACATCGCCAACTACTGTCCTGGCATGCATACAGCTACAGTGTTTTTCAGTTGTTCCTTTGGATCCATGTGAATGCGCTTCACTTTTGCATCATCTCCGTATGAATGCAGAGCACTTTTGAAAACACAACAATGTTGTTGTGTTAACGGGGCCTGAGAGTCACCAGTCGACACAATAGCTAAAACCCTATTGGCATTTCCCTCCCCAAAAAAACCCCTGATATTATTCAGACATGGCTTGGGCGAGCTGTACATATAAACACAAACAGACAAGTTTTTCACTTAACTGATGACAGGAACAGGAAAGGAGAGACTTCAAAGGATGGATAAAATCAACCACTGTTGCGAGAGAAGATTATCTGAATGTAAGGAGAGTAACACAAACTCAAATGTGTGTCTGGACAGCAGAAGTGTCTCTAAAATGAACACCACCAGGTCCCTTGGCCCATTCAAAGATCCCTCTCGAGCTGCTGTTAGATATGGAGTTGAAACCCTGCAGCTTTCTTTGTAATCGTCATCCATGTGGGAACACTTCTTCATATCCACTTTTGTGTACTTCAGTGCTTTTCTCAACTCTTTAATCCATGCTGTTGATTTAACACTTAAGTAAGGTTATAAATTGTTTGTCCACCATCACATTCTGAACATTAACTTCCATTGTGCATATTTGACGTTGTGTGCTGCCTACGGTGACCACCTTGCCCCCTTCATCACTTCTCCCATGTCGAGCCAAGACATACTTCCTGCTGAAAAAAGCAAGTGAGTGTTCTGGTGAGTATTCAGATAATATCAGAGTTGCATGTCTAAAAAAGGCTTATCCGGACGTGAGATCTCAAACCTTGTCAGGCATTTCCAACATAGCATTAACAACCTATTGTCAAGCATGTGGAAAACTCCCCTTTCTCACTATGTAAAAAAAAAAACTTTCCTGGATCTACACACAGATTAAGATCCCCACCAAACCCCCCCTTTTAAGTTTAAAAACAACTTAGCTATCTTGCGAAAAGACAGACAAATACTAGCAAAAACACAACCTCCTTGGTGGAGGTAATAATCTTGTGAAGTGATTCTGTATGTAAAATTAATAAAGTAATTATAACTTTTAAACCAAAAAACAATGTATTTATAATCATCTAAGTAAGTAAACAAAAACAGTAAATGTGTGTGAAATAAATGTGCGTTTCTGTCAATAGATTTTATGAAGATATATTTAAAACCTTTGAATTAACCATGCATACAGAAAAATAAAAGGCACACAAACTAATTAACCCTTTCATGCATGTTGCCCACTGCAGTAGACAAGTATTTGGAATAAATTTTATACCCTGAAGGTTTCTGTACTATTTCCAACTACAAGGTGGTAAAATTCCCAAACCCTTGTCTTACATTTGGTAAAGAATATTATTTTTACCCATTTTTCCCATATCCAAAAGTGAATAGTTTGATTAAACAGCGATAATACATATACTTCAGATTAGCTTTTTCTTTAATTAACTCTTAATAAATGTTTGGCATAGACATGTGTTTGTTGATCCTTATTAAGATTCACCAAATTACCATTTCTGTATGCATGATGTCCACTGTAGAGTACAAATAACCCCCTCAAAATATAAAACTGAAAAA